>CM076577.1:1471603791-1471716571 GCA_034641835.2 Pinus albicaulis
GTGGTGCTATAGGATAAACTGCTTGGGTGGTTAGTTTTCGTGGATCCCTCTCAGGGCTTTCCGGTGCCCGAGGCAGACAGTCAGATTAGCTATGCTGTTCACAAAGATGGCATGAGTATGTTCATATTAGCTTGAAATAACTTGAAGGAATACAAATAGAGAATTACCTCTTTGACGATTTTGTAATCTCTTGGAGAACGCTGTGCAACAAAGTAAGAGTCCTTCTTTGCCGGCTCCAAATCCGAGACCTGCAATCAGTCAAAGCACCCGCGTAATTTCCAATATAACAAGTATTCTATCAATCAAATCAACAATAAACATCTAGATTATACACATCTGAGCGATTCATATCATACTAAGCAAATATTGAAACAACAATATAACATTAAGCATTGAATGGACAAAACGAACACAGTTCTATTGATTTTGCAAGAAGGAGGATTACAACCATCGGTTGTACCAAGCCCTCCTCAGTCTCCCAATCTCTCTTCTCTCTCTAGTGAAGAATTCCAAGTCAACAAACTCTCAAGGAGCCTCTTTGACTCTTGGCCTTCACAATGTCACACTATTCTCTATTCCACAAGTATGCAAGAACTTTGAGCAATCCTTCGACCTTCAATTAAGAGCCTTCAACTCCTTCTTATAGGAGAGGGAGAAAGCCATTGTTGCCCTTCTCTTTCCACTAGTTTGGAATGGAAAAGGCTTAGATGTTTCTTTGATCTCCATGATTTTGCCTCTCTTGGAGTTCAGTCTTCTATGGCAATGACCAATAGGCCAAGTTGCTTAGCACTTTCTGTAATCCCATGACTCCTTCGTGAGAAATTTGGAGATTCAAATATTTCTGCAGCTCTTTTCCAAATTCAAACTTAAAACATAGATGTGACCATCCAATATGTGACGTTTCCTAGCCACTACTTAGCGACAATGTATTGCTTACTGCGTTATAACAGCTGATACAATTACATGTAGCGTTACCCTGGCAGAAATAGGTTTAATTTAGGTCTTTGTACTTCTTCCATATTTATCTTCCCCTCTGAGCTGATGAGGAGGTTTTTTGACCTGTAACAGATGCCCCCTAAAGTGTGAGGTCAGAGACGAAGACGATGGCCGAAATACTTTATAATTTGTAGAGAGAGAGAGATTGAAAGACTGAGGAAAACCTGAAACAACAATATATGTCAGAAAATATAGTATTTGCCTAGAGTCGGGCATGTCCCATGCTCAGTAGCTTTAAACAACATGATTTCTCTAGAATAGAGATATGAAGAATCTGTCCACCAATAGGCACAATGTGGAAGTGTCTGTCATAACAGGATCAGGCTGAAAAAGTTGTCTCCATAAACAATATCGCAGCTTGGGGAAGGGAACACAACTTTAATGGTGTAGCCTTTTGCCCCAAGGTCTTGACCGCCGATTCACTTAAACTACATATTTCTCAACATGTGAATGAAGGAGTTTTCGTCGAACATGTGAGAAATCATCTGATTACCAGTCGATAATGAAAACTGTTAACAGACACGAAGGTGGCCACTGATAATGATGATGGTCCCTAAGATGCCCAGTACAATCTAGCGAGTGTGAATAAAAGGAGTTGAAGTCGAACACTCGTAGAATCATTCGACCAAGAGCCAATGATGAAGACCCTTGATCAAACACAAGACTACATGCCACTGATGTCTGCAAGTATCTGGGTACTGATGTGTTTCTGGATCAACTTCCTAGATAAGGTGTTGAAGTCGATAGGAAGTGATCTGTTGAGAGGTAGTCACTGAGGCGTCCTACATCAGTCAACACGAAACGGAAACCAACTGATTTTGTTTATGATTTGAGATAAGGAAGAGTAAATGGGAACGTCAGATGACAAATAATTTCTAGCATAATGAACGGTTTGGTTGATAACAGGAGCAGTAGATAGCGAGATCTGCTTGAACAATAGAAGGCACTCTAGCAGGGTACTAGGCAGCTGAAGCGTGTTGAACACCAAAGAGTGTGTTAGGATTTTACCAGTGTAGGGACACTGGGAAATGAAGGCTAATACTCATAGATGGTAGGGTTCGGCTAGCTGCGAAAGAGTTTTCTGGGAAGTGCCATGTTCAAGAATTTTGCTGCCAAATCGACCTTTTTGAAAATGTAACAGAGGTAGTATCCATTTTGTCAAAAAATTTCCCTGTATGATTAAGTTTAACGAGTCCAGAAGAGTAAACTCGATGAATTTTTCATGTTTAGAGAGTCTGAAAAATGTCAGGAAAGACAACTCTGTGCCCCATCTGATTAGATTTAACGAGTCCAGATGAGAAAACTCGGTGAATTTTTCATGTTTAGAGAGTCTAAAAAATGTCATAAAAGACAACTCCATGTCTTGTCTGATTAGGTTTAACGAGTCCAGACGAGAAAACTCGGTGAATTTTTCATGTTTAGGGAGTCTGAAAAATGTCGTAAAAGACGGCTCCATTGGGTTACCTTTGTCATGTCTTGATAACCGGGCACGACAAAGGGGTAATAGTAAGCCCGAAACAGTTCATTTTCCGTTAGTTAGTCCATCGAATCCGGAAAAGTGAGAAATCTATGTTCAATGGACATCTACCTCATTTTGTTATGAGTACGAGGAGACGAAGTAAACTCAATATTCTTTGTGAAATTTTAACGAGTCCAACAAAGAAAACTCGGTACCTCCGTGAAATTTTAACGAGTCACGCGGAGAAAACTCGATACACTTTTTCTGTTTAAAGAGCGTTGAAAAAGAGGAAAAGAATGGCTCCTTGTTCTTTGTCACAGTAGTTTAACGAGTCTGACAAAGGTGACTCGGGATTTTTTCGGTTTTATGAGCGAGAAAAAGATTCCTAAAAAGAATGCTCAGAGCTTCTTCATGGTTTTAACGAGTCTGAAGAAGAAAACTCTAGGTTTTTCAGATTAACGAGCAAGAAAAGACCAAAAAAGAACGCTCGATGCCAGCTTCGTGTGAGTTTAACGAGTCCGAAGAAGAGAACTCGAGGTTTTTCGGATTAACGAGCAAGAAAAATACCATAAAAAGAACGCTCGATAAAACATGAGTGTGTCTGCTCATAAATCTTGATCCCTTATTAGAATCATCAGTACCAAATCTCAAGAGTTGCGACATGTGTACAGCGAGGAATCACGACTTTGCCTACTGATTTAAGAGAGTCATGCCCCAAAATTTGCTATAAGAAGGTCAGAAGACATTCATTTTCACTGTTTCGAGTGCTGTGAAGAAGCTCTGGAGTGGAAAAGGGGTGAAAACTTCCGCTGGTGATTATGGTCGATCCGGGCAACAGTTTTCTATTCCGCGAGATCCAGGTAAGAGCTAGAACCTCCTGTTATCATTTAATTGCCAATTTTTTAGTTTTTGCTAGTTCAAAATTAGGAAAATTTGAGGCCCTAGAAAAATATTTGCGCCTAACGCGGGGCAGGAGTACAACAGCCGCGTTAAACGCATAACCCGTGAGGGAACAACGCGTTAGAACGCTCTGTTTTGTACTAATGTCCGCGTTAGGCGCAACATGCTTTCTAAGAATTCAATTTTTTCATTTTTGAAGTGGTTCCGGAAAATTTTAATCGGTTGAAAATGTTTCATTTGCAGGTGTTCAGCTGTTAATCATGAGTATCTGGCGAGAAAGAGAGCATGAGCGGGAAGAACGAGAAATGGTGACGGATGCGGCAACTTTAATGGCTCTCCGGAGGTGCGGATTGCTTAAGTATGCTCGTTTAGAACTGATGAGGGGTCAAGAGGACCTCCTGAGGTGGCTGATCCAGCAGTGGGACGAGAGGCATCATGTCTTTCGGATTGGTGGCAACGAGCTCGCCATCGAAAAAGATGATGTTTACTTTTTGACCGGCTTGTCATGTCGTGGGGCGAGGCCCAATTTGACAGGGTCCAGAGCTGACCCTCGCTCCACTACTGATTTGATCCATGCGCACTGCATACGTGGCACCCAGGCCGTGAGTAACCGGATACTGATTGCACAAGTGACTTTGAGACCCTTGCGGTCTATTCTATGGATGATCGTCCGCTTGGCTGGTGCCAAGAGTCAGCATGTGGCGACCAAGGCCCAGATGCTCTTAGCCTTGGATTGTATGCAGCCTCAGGTTTTCGACTGGTGTGACGGTGTAGTCCGTCGGGTCTGAGCAGAGAGTTTGGGTACGGAACACTGATTGTTTCTTTCATACTGGAGCGGGTACCACTGATGAGGCCCAGGATCCCTACAACGCCATTGGGTCCGCGCGAGCCGAGGCAGGCTCGGTGGGCCACTTTACTTCCACGGACTGGAGAGGGTCCCGTCCGTCACTGTTTTTATGAGGGATTTTTTGATTGGCTGGACTCTCAGATCATCATGATTGAGGATTATCTTTATGCAGGGATGAACTTCACAGGTGATCCCGAGCTAGTCCTGCCCCCTGGCACCCAGTGGGGACCCGATGGTAAGAAAAATGATCAGTTGTTTTCAAAGAAGTTTAGTTTTTTAGCTTTTGAATGTTTATGTAAATTTATTTTTTTATTTTTTTATTTTTTGTTGAAAAAGGGGTGAAAATTAAGCTTTGACATGAAACTATTGCTTGCTTGACACAGATGTGGCACCTGTCCGTCCAGCTGGGGCCCCTCGCTATGCACGGTGAGGATTGCAGCTACTCGCGGCTGGTGTACCTGTAGAGGAGGCGGAAGCCGGCGACGACGATGATACCTAGATTTTACATGAACTCTCCAGGAACTTGGAGGGTCTGAGTATGGGTATACCGCCGCTTCCTATGCGGGAGGTTCCAGTTCGTCTGCAACGGCATACAGTGGGTGTGCCAGAGAGATACCTGGTTCCTCTGAGGAGAATAGCTAGAGCAGTTGTATGCTATTATGAGCATCAGGCTTAGCTGCTTGGATTAGATGTATTAGTGTCAGAGCATGGCTTAGTGAGCCAAATTTTGTAAAACACCCCAAGTTTTGGGAGATTTTCTTTTTTGATGTTCTCTATGTACTGGACATGACATATATATCTATGTATATTTTTTGGTGATTTTGTGTTTTTAAATTTTTATGCATTTTTTGATGTGATAAAAAATATATGTACTCATGAGTAAATCTTTTACAATAAATGTGACAAATGCCAATCTAACACATAATTTGCCAAAGAATCAGCTAATGTATTAAATTCCCTAGGAACGTGCTCAAATGTGATTGTTTGAAATTAACGTTCTAAGAGTCGTACTCGTAAAAAATAACGTAACAACACAGGGTGGTGGACGCGGTAATGATTGTTTAACTGCATAATGACGAGTTGGGAATCTAACCTAACCACTAAGTCGGAGATGTCACGAGATGCCGCTTCCGTGAGGAGTTGGATCACTGACATGTATTCGGCGACGTTGTTGGTGGCGTTACCTAGGAAGATCCCCCCGGAACCAAGGAGGTCTGACTCAGGAGTATAGAGAACCCAAGCAGCTGAAGCAATGTGTCTAGTGTGACGACTAGCATCGTCTGCATACCCAACGTAAGATAACGAGTGTGATGACATCTGTGCGAAAGAAAAAGATTACATGAGAAAAACACTTTAAACCAAAAAAATAATTCAGAAGCATCAAAAAATAAAAATAGGCAAAACTTTTATACATAAAATTACAAAGCATATGCCTAGTGCAAAACTAGGCAAAATACTTCTTCAGATAGAGCCCGTTGCGGGGCTCCTCGAGTGGAATTCCATTACAGTCCTGTAGTTCGTAAGCTCCTTTTGAGAGGGCTTTAGTAACGATGTAAGGACCGAGCCACAAAGGTTGGAGTGTTCCTGCCCCCAAGAGGTCGTGTTTTTGATCATAAAGCAGAACAAGATCGCCCTCTTGGAAAGAACGAGGCTTGACAGATTTGTCGTATTGAGCTTTAACTCGGCGCTGGTGAGCTTCGAGTGCTAGTGTAGCATCTCGACGAGTTTCGTCCAAGTGATCGAGCGAGAGCAAGCGCTCTTCTGTGGCGGTGGTGCCAGGCAGGAGTTCAACGGCCAGTTTAAGCGATGGGATTTCGCACTCAATCGGAAGTACTGCCTCCAGGCCGAAAGCAAGTTGGAAAGGTGTAATATTTGAAAAGCAATACGGAATATTTTCCATGATACCTGTCTTGACCGAGATATCAATGAGTAGTGTCTTGGAAAGATTACCCATGTTCCCTTCTGAATCGATAGTGTGGACAGTCGTATAAGAGGAGGGAACTATCTCAGGTTGGTCAAAAGACGGGATTTCCGTTTTTATCGCCTCCGAATCAATCGTCGAAGCGCGATGGTGGAACTCTCCCCAAGGTCGTTCTTCTAATGACATGATCTCTCGAATAGCTTCGTCTGTAGGCCAGACTTCATTGAGGAGATCCTTAGAGAGAACTGTTATGGGAGAGAGGGTTGTACCTGTGGTCGAAACCATATCAGTGGAGGGTTCAGATGCGATTTGGATGGCTTGGTAAGCCAACTCAACCGGCGAAAGCGGCATCTGATCTCCATAGGAATCAATTTCTGAAGGTGCCAGAATGATCCATGGGTCGATAGAGCCATCCGAAGAGGTGGATATCATTGCAACCGTGTTTGGGATCTGAGGCGGCGGTAGAGGAAAACAACCCAGTAGGGAAGATGCCTTCAGAAGACCGGTACCGATACTGACGTAAGAGTCAGGGACACCTCCTATTAGGGGTACCGAGCTACTTGGTAAAGTGGAATAATTAGGGGTGTAGAAGGATAGCTGATCGACCGTGACTATTCGCCCATCCAATGGAAATAAGATGAGTCGGAAGACCGAAGACACGATGGCGGTCATAGCATAAGACCAACTGCGACCGAGCAGTAGATTATAGTCGAGATGACGCTCTACGACTTCAACGTCCACGTTTACCGTTTTCCCACCCAGAGTGACGGGAAAGCTAGCAAGGTATCCTTTGGGTAGGAATGTGTGGCCATCGAAAGCTTTAAGGGAATTCGATGGCGGGGTTAGAGTAGGAGAACCTAAATTCAGCCAGCAAGCTTGTGACATAACGCAGGTCGAAGCACGTTCGTCTATGACAGTGCGATGGATGGGTCTCCCTTTCGACACAACCTGCACCTGGAATGCGAGTTGATGTGAGAGGCGAGGCTTAGCCTTTTCCATATCAAAGACTGCTAGCATGGAATCCTGGGGATCTATTCCACCAATGGCCGAAAGCAAGGCTTTCCTTTGTGCTGGACAGGTTTGTAATACTTCAAGTGCAGACATAGCTGACGGTGCCTGCGCCAAATATTCTACAATATTGTAGTTTTGGGCTGCACGTGCAGAGGTATTATGAGTCGTGCGTCGAAGTGTCCCTTTAGGGGGATGAATTACAGGTTCAACAGTAGGCCTTTCGATATGCAAATCGTTGGGCGGCGGCGGATTGGAACTAGTTCCAGGTTCCTGAGCATCTATGGTAGGGGCTCCATAAAGCTTGGCGCGAGTTTGAAGGTCAATACTCTCGATGCCATAAATGGCAGATGGTCCTTCGCCGGAAGGATGCGAACCACCATTGCCCCGTTGATGGGGTTGTGGCGGGTTGTCAACCATATGTTGATGTTGTTGCTGTTGATTGGGGAAAGGATTGTGAAGAACGACAGGTGTTCTCCCAGAATCCTTGTTAGCAATAAAATCAGTGCATTCCTGCAACCGAGGACATTTGTATGTCAAGTGGTCCTCCGCACATATTTTACAAGGAAATCTCATGGGTTTATCCTTTCCTTTTTCATTAGCAGCATTTTTCTGATTAGAGTTATTCTGATTATTCGACTGCTCTTCCGAAGAAGATGTTTTCTTCTTATTCTTCCTATTTTTTCCGTTGGGTTTTTGTGAGGTTTGCACCGAATTTACCTCAGCGGAAGGGAGAGGAGTCGTTTGATGGGGGGCGGTGGCAGCCGAGGATGGCTGGGAGGTTTGCCCCCGAGACTGATTGGTGGCTACACCAGAGATTGCGCCAACGAGGCCGTCGGCATGAGCTCTGGTTTTCTTAGTATCCGGAGGGTTCAGGTTACCAGGGGCATGGGGGAGCAGATCGTAAAGCGTGATGGATTGTGAATAGATCAAATCCAGGTGCTGGGCACGACGAATACATTGATCTTCTGTCACCGCACCAGAAAGGCCAATGTCTTTAGAGATATGGGGTAAAAGAGACTTGCAAAACCAATTTGCCAAGAGATGGTCCGGAATTGGCGCTTTGACAAGCCTCCTCCTACGTCTCCACTCATGAATATGGTCGGATATATGGGTGGCGGTGTCTTGGCGCAATGATGTTAGCAATTCTGTGCCGGTTTCCACTCTAATTGGTAGTTGAAAGTTCTTTAAGAACTCCGTCGCTAAAGCGCCAAACGTATTGATGGTGGCGCGTGGTAATTCAATGTACCACTTGGCGGCATTGCCTGTAAGGGTGCGGAAAAATAGTCGAAGGCAGACACTATCATCTACCATGGAATTGGATATGGACCACAAATGGAAGGTAGTGATGTGTGCGGCCGGGTCATCTCCATGCTTCCCGTCGAACTTCGGGATATCTGAAGGAATCTTATGCGGTATAGGAGGCCAAAGCGAGTTGTGGTTGATGGGGTCGTTTGTCAGCTTATGGATGTCAGGTATGTCCAAAGCTGCCAAGAAAGGCAATTGTGGATTTGCCCCCGAGTCTAACCAAGGCAGTATGGGCTGACTACTTGGACCATAGGGTCCCCCCATCCACGTGTTACCAGAAGGGTAAGTGGGACTTTGATAAAAACCTCCCATAGGTGGAGGAGTAGGAACATACGGTTGCTATCCATAGGGCATAGTGTATTGTGGGGCAAACAGTTGGTTTCCCCCAGCATAAAAGTGCCCTCCCACTCCAGATGGAGGTTGGGGTTGGTTAGTCCAAATGGATGCAATAGAGTTTCCCGGAGGCATACTAGTACTTGCATAATTTGGCAACGGTATAGATCCTACACCTATGTTTGAACCACTTAAGGGGATAGCATTTACAATGGGTTTTCCCATTTGTCCTAAGGATTGCATAGGAAGAGAGATATTCCCTGCTACTTGTGTACTGATAACACTGCCCCCTGGTATAGTGGCCATGGGGTTTCAACTCAACAGAGGGTTCCAACCGAAAGGGTTGCTAAAGGGCACCGAAGTAGTCGTGCTCATGGGAGGAGCTACCATAGTCCCCAACGTGGTCACGGTAGGAGTAGATGCCGAAGGGTTCAGTAAACTACTGACAGTTGTGTTGACCATAGGGTTGGGGGTAGGCATATGTTGACTACTGGGGTTACCCAGTAATGGCATAGAACTGACCACCGGCGGGGAGGATGGTGGCAAACCAATGATGGTTGCCATTGGCATCGTCCCTATGGATGCTGGTGGTGAAATAGATGTTGGTGTGGCCGCAGACATATCTGGGCGTGGAGGAATCTGGATTAACACAGGTCCTAACGGATCAGTGAGCAGAGGATTGTAATTAGGTACAATGCCTTCAGTGAAAGGGTCCTCCGGGAGTTCCGGCTGATAAGGGTCTATGTGATAATCCAGATTAGTCAAAGGAGACTGCGCTTCCGTAGAAGGCCCGGGTTCACCAAGGTTCAATCTTTCCTCTAAGGTGAGAGGAGGTAGACCTTGCTGTCGTCTAGACTGACGGCATGGGTCAGGGGACGCCACGGTGACCGGTTTAATTTTAACAAATTTTATTTAAAATGTGATATATTATGAAGTCTCAAGTGACAGTAACCACACACTTACTAAAAAGAAAAAAAGACTCTCTAAAATCAATCAACAAGCAGCCAGTATAGGGTGCCCTGTCTGAGTACTACCGTTCACTGGTGATGAAATCCAGTCTCACAATAGCATACAGAGAGGGTTGGTCGAAAGTACAATTATGGTTACTCTAGAGCTTCGCCCGAACCCCAGACGATAGGTGTAAGCACTCTCGTGAAGACGAGTACCCTCCTAAAGACTGAAGACAGAGTAGGTCCGTCTGTTTCAGGTACCAGGACAGCCCGTCCCAGTCACCTTGTGTAAGTCCCTAAAAGTATGGCCACTAAGGATACCTCAAATCACAAACATCATCAGGGGGGTCCACGGTCAAGGACAGTGTGCTATATGGGCAGAATACCTAGATCCACGATCTAGTTTCGACATCCCCGAAGGGAACCCCAATATATAACACACCCACAGGATGCAGTCGAAGGTGGGCTACCTTCTAGTGCACCCAAGTGTTGTCTCGCGCTGAGCTCCGGTAAAGGAACGGTCCCAATAATGTGAGTGCAGCAGGATTTCACTCTTTAATGACTCTAGTTTTCAAGTTTTGAGATCTTGGGTAGTTTTCTCACTGTCCTAACCCAAGATCCTAGCCTGAACTACTATTTGTGTGAGCTCAAAAAGAGTTATTAGATTGATTTTATTATCGCTTTGTTTTTAGTGTACTTTGTTATTAGTCTTGCGGAGGGGGAATGGACGTATGAAGTATAGTGAGACTCTGACTCAATAAACCATGCAAAACATGCTCTAGATATTAACTTCAATGAACAATGTTTCTACAAGGAGAGGTTTCTTTTTCAATCATCCATGCACCAACATGTAAATAACACAGCTCAAATTTCAAGATTCAGACTTCTATCTACCTCTTTAACAGTCTGTGAACCAAACTTTTCAGAATAAACTCATCTAAATGCAGAAAAATAATAAAAAAAAAAATTTCTCTTTTTTAAAAAGTAAATGCTTTACACACTAACTAAATAAGAGAAACAAATAATCAATGCCAGTTTAGCAGACAAGCACAGGGATTCGGTCTGTGAAAGGTACTGGTGGCCAAAAAACTCCACAGCTAAAACACAGTCATAGTAGTGAACAACAGGGTTTTTTTTTTGGCTGGGTAACGCTCTGTCTGTGAGCAAATACAGCGTTATAACGCACTGTATTTAAGCCTAGACCGCGTTATAACGCACTAGATACACTGCATAGGTCGCATTAACCAGGGAAAAGCTCTTCAGTTGGCCAGACAGGCACAGGATCGAACTCTGCAAGCGATTGGTATGTCTACAGGGCATCAAAAAATGGTCGGAAGGATACAGAACAGAGGAGAGAAGAAATGAAGGAGGAAATAGCCCGGAAACTATGGGGAACTATCCCCAGCGGAGTCGCCAATTCTGCTTTAGGGTAAACTGCTTGGGTGGTTAGTTTTCGTGGATCCCTCTCAGGGCTTTCCGGTGCCCGAGGCAGACAGTTAGATTAGCTATGTTGTTCACAAAGATGGCATGAGTATGTTCATATTGGCTTAAAATAACTTGAAGGAATACAATAAGGAATTACCTCTTTGACGGTTCCGTAATCTCTTGGAGAGCGCTGTGCAGCAAAGTAAGAGTCCTTCTTCGCTGGCTCCAAATCCGAGACCTGCAATCAGTCAAAGCACCCGCGTAATTTCCAATATAACAAGTATTCTATCAATTAAATCAACAATAAACATCTAGATTATACACATCTGAGCCATTCATATCATACTAAGCAAATATTGAAACAACAATATAACATTAAGCATTGAATGGACAAAACGAACACAGTTCTATTGATTTTGCAAGAAGGAGGATTACAACCATCGGTTGTACCAAGCCCTCCTCAGTCTCCCAATCTCTCTTCTCTCTCTAGTGAAGAAGTCCAAGTCAACAAACTCTCAAGGAGCCTCTTTGACTCTTGGCCTTCACAATGTCACACTATTCTCTATTCCACAAGTATGCAAGAACTTTGAGCAATCCTTCGACCTTCAATTAAGAGCCTTCAACTCCTTCTTATAGGAGAGGGAGAAGGCCATTGTTGCCCTTCTCTTTCCACTAGTTTGGAATGGAAAAGGCTTAGATGTTTCCTTAATCTTCATGCTTTTGCCTCTCTTGGAGTTCAGTCTTCTATGGCAATGACCAATAATGAATTGGTGCTTCTGCAGTTTCCTTTGTGCACTGACTCCTTCGTGAGGGAAAGTCGGAGATTCAAATCTTTCTCCGCGCTCTTTTCCCAATTCAAACTTAAAACACGGGTAACGTGACCATCAAGTGTAAACAGAGCATTGCCCTAGCCACTAAAGCGGCCAATATATTTCTTGCCTGCGTTATAACGCCCTTGTTCTGTTCTATATATGCGTTACCCTGGCAGAAATAGGTTTAATTTAGGTCTTTGTACTTCTTCCATATTTTTCTTCCCCTCTGAGCTGATGAGGAGGTATTTTGACCTGTAACACAAACTCGGGCCGATACGTGTAAATCGGGTTAAGCAGAACTGTCTGGATCAATCAAATGGGAGGAGAGTTTGCATCAAGGGTGGAAATGATCGGCGGGCATGTGGGGAGCTACCTACAGGGCCACACCTGCAGGGCCATCCCCTCATGAGGGTTGAGACATCTCACACATGCCCGGGAATCACCAATAGCTGTTGTTGTGTCACTGGACCATCAAGTTTATATATCATGATCATGATAGGAAGAGCTCGAACCAAGGTACACTGCCCCCTAGACCTGACTTTTGGAGTAAATGAGCTGATGTCAACAGAAGTAGGTCCGCCATAGGTGAGGCAATAAGGGAACCCCGACTAAGGCACAAGGGAAAATAGTAGAGTGACGAAGAAATAGACACTAATGATGATGAAGAAATGATGAAAGGTCCAAGGGGGACCCAAAAAACATGAGTACAAAATGGTATCTCATGACGGAAATAGACACAAACAAGAATAAATATGGAGGCCAAGTGGTGCCCCAAAGAAAAGTGTTGTAAGTGAGGAAATCCGATTTGGAGAAGAGGGAAAGAAAGACTCCATGGGCAACATGTGTCCTGGTGAAGTAGTGAATGAGAAAAACAAACCTATGCTGGCTATCTACAAGGAGATAAAACATGCAGTTCGAGTGGGAAATGCTAAAGGGTAATATCTCTTAAGATAGAGTGCATTGCGAGGATTAGGAAGGGGGTGTCCTTCAAAGTCCTCTAAAAGATATGCTCCCTTCCCAAGATCTTTATTGATGATGTAAGGACCTAGCCACAATGAGTCGAACTTACCATGACCAAGAGTATCGTGGGCCTGGTCGTATACTAGAACAAGGTCACCTTCATGAAAGGTGTGAGGCTGTACTTTTCGGTCATACTGAGCCTTGGTGTGTTTTTTGGCCTCTTCAAGAGTTTGCAGTGCAACACAATGGTCTTCAAAGGCACGCTCAAGCATGATAATTCATTGTTCTAGAGGTTGGGTATCAGGGAGAAGTTCGACGGCCAAGTGAAAGGAAGGGATTTCACACTCGATTGGTAAGACGGCCTCCTCACCAAAGACAAGGTGGAAAGGAGTGAAACCGGTGGTGGTTTTAACAGAAGTACGATAGGCCCACAAAGTAGGGAAGAGCATGAGATGCCAATCGGTTTTGTGCTTATTCACCGTGCGTTGAAGCATGTTCTTAAGAATTTATTTAACCGCCTCAACTTGACCATTACCTTGGGGGTAATAGGAAGATGAATATTGGTGTTCAAAACCCAATAGGGAGGAGAGCTCATGCCAAATCTGATCTTCGAAATGTCGGCCATGGTCTGAGACTAACTGTTTTGGAACGCCAAAGCGAGCAATGACATGGTTAAAGAAAAAGAGGGTTGTAGTGGCTGCCGTATTGTTGAGCATAGGCATAGCTTCGGCCCATTTAGTGAAATAGTCAACCACCACGATGATATATTTGTGGTTACCAGCAGATGGAGGTCGACATTCCATAAAGTTGATGGCCCATTTTCAAAAATGACCAGCTGTGACGACAGGATGGAGAGGAGCGGGAGGAGCTCGTGCCTTAGGGGCGAAATGTTGGCAATTGGAACAATGTTTGACTGCTTCAATGCAATCACTAAAGAGAGAAGGCCAAAAATACCCAGCACGCATGATTTTCTGGTCGGTGGCGAGGCCAGAGAGGTGGCTGCCACAAGCGCCACTATGACAGGCATTTAGGACTTGCTCGGCTTCAGCATGGGTGAGGCAACGACGAAGGACAGTATCTACGCCGTGACAATAAAGGTCATTGTCGATTAAAAGGTAGCGAGAGGCTTGGTGTCAAATACGTCGTCAAGCATCACGATCAAGGTGAAGGGTGAACTTTTGGGTTCGCAAGTAAGTAAGGATATCACCGTACCAAGGATCGTCGGTGGTGATGGCAAACAAATGTTCATCGGGAAGAGCGTCATTAATTGGAGTATCTTGCGTTCGGATAGGAAAATCAGAAATGAGTTCAAATAGGACTAAACCTTTCTTACTTTTTGGGGTGACAAATTCAAGGTCGAATTCTTGGAGAATAACGACCCAACAGGCGTACTTCCCATTGAGGATGTGGCGACTCAATAGGAAAGCCATGGGGTTGGAATCAGTCACAACCTTGATGGAACGCATGAGGATATAGTGAGGCAATTTTTGGACCGAGAACACGACAGCTAGTGCTAATTTTTCTTCATGTGAGTAAGACACAGGTGGACCGGCTAGGTTCTTACTGACATAATAGATCACGTGTCCAACACCGTTATCATCCTCCTGGATAAGGACACCATCAACCAAATAGGTGGAAGCGGAGATGTATAGAATGAAATATCGGTCAAAGTCAGGGGGACGGATCAAGGGAGTGGATGTGAGAGCATGCTTGAGGGCATCAAAAGACTCTTGAGCGTATGTATCCCAGACAAAAGGGGTGTGAGATCGAAGAAGTCTAAGGAAGCCGTGTGCGGTAGTGGCGTAGTCAGGAACGAATCAACGAAGAAAATTAGCTTTGCCTTGGAGACTTTGTAGCTGGCGTAAGGTACGAGGCAGAGGAAGTTCAAGAATGGCTTGAACCTTCAAAGGGTCAAGAGTTATCCCGTATTTTGACACGATGAAGCCGAGGAGACGACCGGCGGGAACACAGAACACACATTTCAAAGGGTTAAGGTGAATGTTGTACTTGCGGCATCGGAGAAAAATGGTATGCAGGTCATGAAGGTGTTGTGCCCGATGTGTAGAACGTGCAGTAAGGTTGTCTAAATAGGCAAGGATAATATGGGCTAAGTCATGGAAGCAACAAGACATGGCTCGTTGAAAGGTGGTGCCGGCATTTTTAAGGCCAAACGGCATGACTCGGTATGCGAAAGTGCCCCACAGACTAATGAACACAGTTTTAAGTTGATCAGCACGACGGATAACAATTTGGTTGTATCCAGAGAAGCCATCCATAAAGGAGAGAATCTCGTACCCCGCACACTCATCGATGATTTGGTCAATAAATGGTGTGGGGAAGTTGTCTTTTGGACAAGCTTTGTTCAGATCGCGAAAGTCGGTGCAAACACGAATGGTGCCTTGTTTTTTGAGGACAGGAACTGGGTTAGACACCCAAGTGGTATATTCAATGGGGTAAATGAAACCAGCCTGCCGGAGCTTGTCGATTTCAGCTTTGATGGCTTCACGTCTAGAAGGATGGATGGGTCTCAACTTTTGACGAACTGGAATGGCATCAGGCCATGTGTCGATGTGATGTTCGACAATGGCAGGATCGAGTCCGGGCATTTCTGAGTATGACCAGGCGAAAACATCACGAAATTCTTTGAAGAGTTTCGTGTAGGCTTCAATTTCTTCCGGAGTGCATTGGGCACCCATGGTGATATGTTCTTCAATACCTGGCTTGACAGAAATGTTGATTTTGATGGTGGGAGAGATATTATCCATATTGACTTCTTCGAAAGCATCAGGTGCAGGGATGGGGTTTTTGAACCAATCGACTTTATCAGGAATGAAGTCTTTGGATTCGAGGGCATATTGGTCATGGGATTGATGTGGGAGGAAATATGCACAATGGTGCATATCGTCCCATGGAAAATCAGGGTTGGTCATGGCTTCCATGATGTCTTCATCGGACTGGAAGATGGGAAGAGAGGATGGAAGAGGTTGACCTAAGGAGGTAGAGGGATGAGACTCTTGATTGTGATGGGAAGGGCTCACAGGTACGATGTCATGTGAGGTGATAGGGTGAGCAGTTGAATGATGAGGTGAAGCATCGGGGGAAGGTGCTAAGGGGTTGGTATCCGAGAATCGCGGTGATGAGGAAAGGTAGGAAATGATAGCTGAAGTGTTGGTCATTTCAGTATCAGGAGGAGAAATGGTAATCATGGTAGACAGGGGGTATAGAGTGAGGGAAGAAGGATTACGAGCGAGGGCGGCTTCGAATTCACGGTATGTGGCTAAAGAAGCACAATACTCGTCAAGGCGAGGGTAAAGGTGGGTATAGTGGCCATGGAAATTGCACAAAGAACAAGGGTGATTGGTGCGCAATTTCTTAAGTTTTGGGATAGAATCCGGTATGGTGACATGGACTTCTGGGATGTCGGATTCTGGAAACGTTTCATTAACCATGGTCTTGAGAGGTGGTAATTCAGGACAGGTATGAGTGTCATGACCAACAACATCACATAGAGCACACTGGATGGGATGCTTGGGAGGCCGAGGAGGGGTAGGGTTGGGAGGGGCAAGTTTTTCCTTCAATGCCCCCCTGCGAGCTTTGCCATTTTTACTCGAAGCGGTTGCAACAGGAGGCGGTGCGTGTTGGGGTGACTGAGGTACCGGTGTAGCAAGAGAAGTCATGGGGATTGGTTGAACCAGGGTCAAGGTAATATATGGTTTAGGTTGACCTGGCGGAGTGGTGGCTGGAGGGTCAAGATACCAGACAGGTATACCCAAGGTCAAGTTGGGGAGGGATAGGGTGGCCAAGGTAGGGACCGAATAAGCTCCGAGAGGGGGAGCAAGGAAAGGGATCTGACCACCATGGAAATGGCCAGGAGGAATGGTGCCAAGGGGGTTGATTTCAGGTGAAATCGACTCATGAGGAGTGGTGGTAGAAGAAGATTCAGAAGGAATAAGGGTGGCTAACGGGGGCAAAGGGCTAGGAGCTGGTTGAGGTTGAGGTTGCTGACTAGCAAAAGTGGGCTCTGTAAGGTTAGCCCAAGATGATTGCATCATGCAAACTCTTTCCAAGTTAGGATCAGAGATGGGAGGGGAGTCGAAAAAGGTGCCAAGCAAGGAGGAGTCTTTGTAGATGCCAGGGGAAACACTGGTCAAAGAATCAACAGTTTTCTTGTTGGTGATAGTAGAGATGGTGGACTCAAGGGAGCTCTGAGATTTTGGTTCGTGGTAAGTCAACTGGTCAATGGTGACAATCTTGTCATTATGAGGGAAGAACATCTTGCGGTGGACTGCGAATGGGACGATAGACATGGCATAGGTGTAACTACACCCCAAAAGGATGTTGTAGTCAAGAGGGGCGTCGATAAATTCAACGTCGACACAAACAGTCTTGCTGGCAAGGGTGATAGGACAGTTACGGAATAGGCCAATGGGCTGGGAGGCATGGTCATCCCATGCACAAAGGGTGATGGTGGAAGGGGCCAGTTCAGGGGATCCGAGTTGTTTCCAAACCGAAGTGGACATTACGCAGGTAGATGCCCCCTCATCAATAATACATCGAGCAACATTGGCGTTTCGGATTTTGACTGGGATTTGGAAAGCAACCGAAGGAGGGAGAGGGGGATGGTCTAACTGACGGGCGTCGAAAAAAATCAATTGGTCATCGGCAGGATCTACAGCGCCCATGGCAGATAGGAGAGCCCTCTTTTGAGAAGGACATGATTGGAGAAGTTCCAGTGTTGAAATGGCAGCAGGAGATTGGGCCAGATCATCTACTATGATGTATGAATAGGCATCCCGACCAGAGGTAGTATTTCAGCGTAATGGTCCCTTAGGAGTCTTGGGATGAACCTCGGCTTTGGGCAGAGGGAGTTGCAAGGGACCATTGGGTGTCGATATAGGCTCTGTAGGACCTGACGATGGAGACTTGGAGACAGACGAAACATGAGGTGTGGAATACTGATGGGACTAAGTTTGAAGGTTGAGGTCGACGGTGAGAGATGGGTCAGAAGCCATCATAATAATTTGGTAATCAAAGGAACCAGAAGGGGAAGGTTGGGTGTTTACCAGGGCATGAGGGGGTTGAGTGGCCACGAATCCTTGTTGAGGGAAAGGATCGATAAACACAGTAGGTTGAGAAGTCGCTGGGGCGGGGGGGATAGTAGGGGAGGAGTGTTGTCCCTGTATGGTGGCCTGAGAATCCCACATCTGCCGCATTTGTGGTAATAAGGGACAATCGTGAGTGTAATGACCATAAACACCGCAACACGAACAGGGCTTATTGGTGCGAAGTGGCCTGTTCAGTTTGGGCTGAGAACCCTGTGGCTGGTTAGCAGTGTGAGGATCAATACTGGAAGGATTGGGTCCACGATTACCAGAAGCGGATTGATTGCCTCTTCTCCTTCTTTGAGAAGGAGGAAAATTAGGTGCCCCCTGCTGTGAAAATACTTGCCCTGGAGGGGGTAGTAAGTGTGGTTGTGGGGGTGGAGAAGGCAAGGGAGTGGGAGGTCTGAATGCTGGAGGAGCTGGGACACCAGGTTGCGGATATGGATAAGGAGTAGGGTGGGCAGCAGTAAGGTAAGCAGGAGGGTGGGAAAAAGGAGGAGGCATGCCGTAGCCTGAATACATGCTACCTGGAGGGGAAAAAACGCCGGAGGGGCTGGCCCTTGGAGGAAAACCATGGCCTGGAAGAGGTTGGGTAGAGGTATGTGACAGGGCTCCAACGATACCGTTGGTAGAGTGAGATGCCCCCGAGGCATTAGGGCCATCGGGTTTGGGAAGGTCAGGGAGGACGGTATAAACATGACTAGATTGGGCGTAGATAAGGTCATACTTCAAGGCTATTTGGAGGGCGGCTTCTTCGGTTTGGGGAAAATGGGATGCGACATATTTGCCAATGGGAGGTAAGAGAGAGCAAAGGAACCAGTCCATGTAAACTTGATCTTCAAAGGGGGGAGCGCGGCACAAGCTCCGTCTTCGTCGCCATTCCTGGACATGAGCAGAAAGGCGGGTCGAAGAGGATTGATGGAAAGAAGTTAAGAGTTCAGTGCCAGTGTCGTATTAGAGAGGGAGCTGGAAATAGGATAAAAAGGCTTGAGCAATGGTCGCAAAGGTGGTATGGGAAGAGGTGGCTTGATCAACATACCATTTGGAAGCTTCGTCGGTAAGCGTGCGTTGGAAAAAATGAAGACGGATGGAGTCATCGGTGATGGAATTGGAGGAACACCACATGTGGAAAGATCGGATATGGTTAGAGGGATCTTCACTAGCAAGGCCTTCGAACTTGGGAATGTCGGAGGGGAGCTTGGTTGGCATAGCAGGCCAACTAACATCGTGGCGAATAGGATCATTAATCAGCTGATTGAAGTCGGGGAGACTAAGGCCGGCCATATAAGGGAGCAATGGGGCAGTCGAGGTAGGTCCCGAGGTGGTTCCATTGGAAACAGACCCAGCAGTAGTACTGGGGTTTCTGCTGGTAGTAGGCCCTGAAGTAGACATGGTAAAAGTGACAGGGGGAGAACCAGGAGTAGGGGGAGAACCCGAACAATCAGAGGAAGAGTTGCAGTGCAGACTCGGGGGAGGACTTACTCGATGACGATGGGAAGGAGGAAGTCGACCAAGCGGAAACTGAGGGTGAATGCCAAGAAGTCTCCGAGAAAGGCGCCTTGGGGGCGCAATGATGACGAGAAGAAGGAAAACTGACAAGGGCAGGGAGAGACAAAATCAAGTGAGGTCAAGGGCAGAAAGGTGCAGTGAAAATTGATTTTAAAGTCTTTGCCAGGCGGTGTTAACCAGGCGCTTCTTCACTTAGGGTTAGTGTGTGGCGTGTGTTAATTTTAATTGTTTAAACCCAGACATTTTGAGAGTAAAAGAAAAAGTGTGCTGTCTAACTGAAAATAAATATGCAGTAAATAAGACTAAAAGAACAGAAAATGAATAGCTACCAATGCATCAATCTAACCCAAGAAGGTGGGTCTCTCAAAACTAGTCTATAAGAGGTAAAAAACTAAGCAAAGCACGCTAAAAAGAGGTCAATAGATCAAATGTCGGGAGGGACTGGGATCTAAAGGAGAACTCTGCTGAAAAGTGGGGCAAAGAACAGCAAAGAGGCAGAGGCAAGGTTGCTGCTAAAAAGGAGGAGATCAGCTAAAACTAGAAGAGACAAGGCAGTGGCCTTAGAAATGAACCCAAACAAAACGATATAAGGTGATTTGAGAGGGAGAAGAGCTGATCTAAAAGGATCTGAAACAGAGGTATCAGATCTAAGAAAAATAAGGCTAAAACTCTGAAAATTCAGACTTCTGAAATAGCAAAGACTCTCCCACAAAACGTGGAGGGTACTAGAGCCCTAAGGGGAAATATTCCCTCTTAGTTGAGTAAAGAAGATCAGAAACAGGTCTAAACGGGCAGAGACAGAGGCTGGAAAACCATGACAGAAGCTTCAGACAAACCCAGAAAAAGTGCTGGAAAATTTGCAGAGAAAGGGCAGGTCGCAGGTTCTGACCTGATTTCAGTCCAGGTCGCAGGTTTGGGGCAGAAAAGTGCGTCCTCAAGCTCAGGTCGCACTTTTTGGGCCGATAAGTGCAACCTGCAGATCCGGCTCTCTCGGCAGCAGATTTCAGAAAAATTTGTTGTCTCAGTGGCGGCTGGTGTCTGTCACCTGCGCAAAAAGGCCAGAAACACACAAAAGTTAAAAATTTGACTGGTTGAGGGTTTTAGGGGTGAAAAACACCACAAAAATAGGAAAAACAGAAAATGGAAGAGAAACCCTAGGGTCTGAAACAGCTGGATATGCAGGAATATATAAAACGACAGCGGTTGCAAAAGAAAACCCGTGTGGAGTCGCCAATTGTTAGTATGAATCTTTTTTCGTAAAAGATCACTTTAGCTACGCATAAAAAATAGCCCTAACATCGATTATGGCTGCAAAATATCTTTAAGTTTGCTGCACAAATTCAGATCTAAGCACAAAAGACATTAAGCAGATAAAATATAATATGGCTCCATAAATCCAATGGACAAGACAAGAAGAATGTATTTGAAATAATTTTGTATTATATTAAAGAATGGGGCACCTGAGAGGAAAACAAGAAAGGTGTCTTCCGGTTCTCCTCAGTGGGATGGGTTCTTGAAAGTCCTCAGTGTTTCAGATCTAACATTTCTCTCTCTTATGGGTGTAAAAAAGCAAACATAGAACTCAATGGGAGTTCACAAAGCAAAATGGAAAATGGTGACCAAGAGTAGATCCAGAGTGATCTAATGCAATGAAGGTGGTTAATGAATGGGGAAAACCCCCCTATTTATAACAAAATATTGGGGCGGTCTAGAACTCGGTGCATGAATAAAATATTATTAATCGAATTCTAGAAGCACCTTTAGGAATATTTTATTATATTTGTTGGAGGGAAAAGGATTCTTGACTTGGGTCAATTCCTTTATTTATAAATAATAAATAAATAAATGATTTATTTATCATTTTAGGGGAATTATGGGAATATAATTAAATAAATAATGGTTTATTTAATTATTTATGGATGATTTAGTCAAATTTAACTAATAATATTATTTAAATAATGATTTAAATAACTTGTTCTTAGGAAATAAGTAAATAAATAAGGATTTATTTAATTAATTTCCTTGTTTTGGATTAAATATGACCAAATAAGTTATTTTATATGGTGAAAGAAATTTTACTTAGGGTAAAATTGGTCTTACATGGTGTACTTGGGTTCATCTAATAATAATAGGTTAGATGACCAAAAAAATGGTGTAATACTTTAAATAACTTGTTCTTAGGAAATAATTAAATAAATAAGGATTTATTTAATTAATTTCCTTGTTTTGGGTTAAATATGACCAAATGAATTATTTTATATGGTGAAAGCAATTTTACTTAGGGTAAAATTGGTCTTACATGGTGTACTTGGGTTCATCTAATAATAATAGGTTAGATGACCAAAAAAATGGTGTAACAATAAGTATAAAAGCAGGGCCTCATTGTAATTTTCAATCATCTTATTCATATCATATCAATAAATATTTATTATTATAAATACCTCTTGTGTATTTTTATAATTAAAGCCATTTTTGCTATTAAGCCAACAAATCTACAAGTTCTGCTGCTACAGTCCTAAATTGACCTGATCTCCCATGGAGTTGAAGATCCTTCTCCAACTTCAGCAATTTGAGCAGGTTGATCTCTTCCATGTTTTAAAGAATTTAAATTCCAAGACAGATTCATTAGCAAACAAAAAAACAAGGCCAACTCAAGGGACTATAGAGTCGAACAATAAACATTAATCAAACATCCCATTTTCATGATGTTTTCACATAGAAAAGGTAGAATATTAGTTATCATTAAAGAATATTTAATAAAGAGGAAAGCCAAATATTTTATGGAGCAAGAAAATCACTTGAGAATTAATGTATCAAATCTAATGGTCTTCAAGTATTCGCGGAAGTCATTCTATGAAAAGCCTCGGTCGTCCCCCAAGGCGTACTCTTGTTGATTTAGTAGTAACACTTGGCTTGTGAGATCACCCTCTAGCAGCTTGGTGTATCTTCAGTTCAACGTTGGGCTTTGTCTAATTAGTAGGCCGAGAATTTTATGCAACCATTTCACAAAATAGAAGAAAATATAGATCAACGACTTGAAAATTAACCTCTTCAAAGGGCCAACCTCCTTTACATTACATGAATGAACAATTATTGGATGATTCGAATGAAAAAACCTCCTTTCTATATATAGGATTCTAATGGGTCACAATATAATCAGTTCAGACATAAAAATAATAATGTAAGGGAAAAACAATAACAATAGTGGGCTTCTATGGAGCACAATAATAACAATATGGGGACTACATAGGTACACCAACAACAATAAGGGGATACACTAGTCTTATAGGGACCTAACATGCCCCTCTCCTTTAGAAACGTGTTGTCCTCAATGCTTGAGTAGTTATGGATGCTTCTGGATAAAATTCTCATCCTCCCATGAGAAATCTTCAGCAGGTAAGTTCTTCCACTTGATGAGATACTCTAAAATTGATTGATTTTGTATGTGTCAATTTCTTATTTCCGTGAATGCTTTAGGTTCCAATATGATTTTTCCTTCTTCGTCAAGTTCTGGCAATATTGTTTGAACTTGGAGCTTGTCACCTATAACCTTATTTAAGCATGAAACATGGAAAAATGGGTGCATTCAGAAAGATGTCAAAAGCTCCAATTTGTATGCCATATGCTAATATTTTGAAACACCTTGTAAGGACCATAATACTTTGGTGATAATTTATTATCCTTCTTAGATTGCTTGAGGGGCATTTGTTTGTATGGTTATAGCCGTAAAAATCCCCAGTCTCCTACATCAAAACTTCTTTTGTTGCGATGTTGATCTACTTGTTCTTTCATTTGATTCTGTGCTAGAGTGAGGTTATCCTTTAAGAGTTGGAGAACTTGTTTTTGATGCTCGATGTGATATTCCACTACTTGAACCTTATAATTTTCTCTTAAATATGATGTGATGGATGGTGAATGATATCCATAAAGGGCCATAAATGGGGTCATTTTTGTTGCAGTATGGAAGGAATTTTTACACAACCATTCAGCCAGAGGTAACCACAAGACCCATTGTGTTTGTTTATCATATATAAAGCAACGAAGATATCCTTCCAAACATGTTTTCACTATCTTAGTTTTCCCATCAGATTGAGGATGATAAAATGAGTTATGAGCTAATTGAGTATCCAAATAAGAAAATAATTTTGTACAAAAAATTCCAGTGAAAATGGGATCTTTGTCGCTTACAATAATATTTGGGTTTCCATGTAGCTTTTGAATTGTTTCCATAAATGAAGTAGCAATTGTACTGGATTTAAATGGATGTGATAATGCACAAAAGTGTGCATACTTGGTAAGTCTATCAACTACCACCATCATGACACTATTTCCTTCGAACTTGGGTAAACCTGTGATAAAATCCATTGAAACCTCCTCCCAAAGTTGAGCTGGAATGGATAAAGGTTGTAACAAAACTAGGGTCTTATTTGTCTCAACTTTATTTTGCTGGAAAAACAAACATTCCGCCACAAAATTTTGAATATCATATTTAAGGCCATTCGAAAAAAATTCCTTCTTAACCCTGTGGTAAGTTTTTAAAAATCCTGAGTGCCCTCCTAAGGGAGAGGTGTGCAATTCCAAAAGAATATTTTGTTTGAGTTGGTAATTCTTATAAAGATATAAGTGATCATTGTACCATAATGAATAATTTTTCTAGCTAAATGTATCAAGTGTATTGGGATCTTGCTACAACTTTCGAATGAGTTCCCACACTTCTTCGTCATTCTTCCATTCATCCCTTGCTTCGGTTATCCAATCCAATTGGAGAATATAAATGGCACAAAGAAATGATTCTAAATCCTCATCCTTTCTTGAGAGTGAATTTGCAACAACATTTTACTTCCATTTTTTGTAGATGATTTCAAAGTCATAACCCAACATCTTTGTGACCCATTTTTTCTGCTATTTTGAAGATAATACTTTTTCTAAAAAGTATTTAAGACTATCATGATTTGTTTTTACCTTGAAATGTCTTCCCATTAGGTAAGGCCTCCATTTCTTAAGTGCATGTAGTATTACCAACATTTCCTTTTGATAAATAGGTTTTTGTAAATACTTTCCTTTGATTGGATGACTTTCAAAAGCAATGTGTCTTCCTTCTTGCATTAAAACAACACCAGTTCCATTTCCTGAGGCATCACATTCCGCAATAAGGGCTTTTGTGAATTCTGGTGTGGCTAAGACTGGTACTTGGCACATTTCCTCTTTAATATGTTCAAATCCCTTAGTTGCTTCTGGATTACAATTAAATGCATTTTTCTTCAGTAATGTTGTTAGAGGTGCTGCTATTCTCCCATAATTCTTCACAAACTTGTGATAATACTTTGTCAACCCAAGAAATCCTCGTATGCTTTATGGTTGTGGGGATTTTCCATTCCTTAATGGATTTAATTTTGTCACGGTCTACCTTAACACCCTCATGAGACAAAATATGACCTAGATATTCCACCTCCTGTACTCCAAAGAAACATTTGGAGGTTTTTGCATATAATTGTTTCTCCACTAACAGTTTGAGCACCTTGTCAACATGTTTAACATGATCCTTCCAAGACTTGTTGTAGATTAGTATATCATCAAAAAATACTAACACAAATTTTCTAAGGAAGGATTTTAAAATGGAATTCATCAAACCTTGAAATGTAGAAGGTGCATTAGTAAGGCCAAAAGGCATGACCAAAAGTTCATAATGACCCTCATGAGTTCTAAATGTTGTTTTCAGAATGTCTTCAACCTTCATTCTTATTTTATGATATCCTGAATGAAGATCCAACTTGGTGAAATAAATTTCTCCATGTAATTCATCCAATAATTAATCATTGACAAGAATGGGAAATTAACACAAATTTCATTAAATTTGGAATTAAATAGTGGATATAGAATTTCAAAGTAACCAAAATAACTAAATTCTAATGATCTCCTTGTAATAATATTTTTCCAATATTAATGAAATATGTGTTAATATATCTTTAATAGTGAGCTTGTTGAGCTCCCTATAATCCAGACATGTGCGCCATGATCCATCCTTCTTGTCACAAATACTACTGGAGTAAAGAAAGAACTTTGACTAGGTTGAATTATACCATCCTCTAGAATTTTTGCAACCATACATTTAATCTCACTCTTTTGGGCATTAGGATATTTGTAAGGCCTGATGTTTGGAGGAACACTTCCTGGAATCAAATGAATAGCATGATCATGATCACGAATACATCGGAGGCCTTTGGGAGTCTCAAACATCTTGGAATGATTGTACAAGACTTTTTGGAGATCTAGAGAAAGTTTTACACGACCTTCACTAAGATTTTGGCTCCATGTGATCAAAATTTCAGCTTTGAAGCCTCATAGAGAAAACGTTATAGAGAAAATGACAAGAGGACTTTTTTGAAGAAGCGAAACCCTAGAATACAAAGCTCTAATACCAAATGTTATGCAACTAGCTCACAAAATAGAAGAAAATATAGATTAACGACTTAAAAATTAGCCTCTTCGAGGGGGAAACCTCTTTTACATTACATGAATGAACAATTCTTGGATGATTCAAATGATAAAACTTCCTTTCTATATATAGGAGTCTAAGGAGTCACAATATAATCAGAGCCAACATAAAAATAATAATGTAAGGGCACAAAAATAACAATAGTGGGCTTCTATGGGGCATAATAATAACAATATGGGGACTACATGGGTACAACAATAACAATAAAGTGATACACTAGTCTTATAGGGACCTAATAGAGAAAGAGACATTTAATTCGATTCATGCTAGGGCCATTTCCCTATCTACTCCATAGCAAGTGGTTCTCTCCATAAGGAATTTGAAACTGATTTCTCATGGATATTTTAGTCATGCATTCAATGGAGACAAAGCATAATACCAAAAGTCATGATGGTTTACATAGTTTCGACATTGGGCTCCCTCAAGATTGCATCCATTTAATATATATATATATCTTTCTCCTGACTCTAAACCTTACATTGTTTGGCTCCAGTATCACGGTGCTTAACAAAGTTCATCCCTACAAATTGGTGTTGACACGGGGTAATTCTATCATAGAAAATGAGAGCTCCTCTTCTCATTACTCTGAATCTATTAACATCAATGCAATTTTGGATAGGGGTCCTCAAGGATATATTAAGCATGTAACTCTCCCTTAAGTAGCGACAAGAAGCTGAGAAAAGGGCTCACAATTCTCTTCAGTTATTAGTCAATTCCAAACTTGAACTTATGTAGATAAAAATTGATCGCCTTTAGAATGAATTGAGGACTGGGGTAGCAACCCCTCATTGCAAAATTGAAGAGATAGAGGATTTGTTTGTTGTTAAGCTACAACTAGTTCCAATAGATGTTGAACCTGGTGAAAACACAACGAGGAAAAGAGGAAATCTGGTTCAATCTCCAAACCAACTAAAATAATTCTGAAGATGTGTCTTGGTGGTAATTTTTTGGATAGTTCTCACTTAAATTCTAGTTTCTAATGTTGTGAAATTTTTGTTCGTATTTAGGGAACTATTTCAGGATATACAATGGGCATCTATTTAGAATTATCAACAAGAAATGACATCAGCATAGATTTCATATGCACTAGACTTCATAGTGTTGGATTGTGGTGGAACTAAATGAACTATGTAAGGGTTCTGACAGATAAACTAGATTTTGATTTTTTAATAAAAATCCTCTATCAATTTTTTTTTAAATTACAATATCTAATAACTAAAGTTACTGTATGTGATTGTGTCAATGGAAATGAGATGTAAGTTCCAAGTTGTAGGCTAGAAATTACTAAACATATGGTTTTACTTGGATGATAAAAAAATAACCTTTATGATATGTATTGAAATTAAATATATAGTTTTAATTTGTTTTTCCTTAATTTTTTTTTTAATTACAATATTTAATAGCTAAAGTTACAGTATGTGATTGTGTCAATGGAAATGAGATGTAAGTTGCAAGTTGCATGCTAGAAATTACTAAACATATGGTTCTACTTAGATGATCAGAAAGCTAAATGTATTGAAATTAAATAAATGGTTTTATTTGGATGATAAAAAAGTTAAACTTTATGATATGTATTGAAATTGACATCCAAAGCTATACAATATGAAACACTTTACTACCCGATGCATAATAATAACCATATTTTATTATACAAATCGAACTGATAAAAAAAAAATAAAAAATCAACTACCAGCTTTAGTGGACAACGAAAATACTATTAGGATGGTATCATTTTCACATGATGGCATGAAAAATCCATGAATTTCTTGCGTCGAGATGTCAATTTTAAACTCTCAACTACGCTTAGACTTCAAACATGTGCCTGTCATTTTTTTGGGTTACTAGGCTGAGTTAGGTCGGGGCTAGCTTAGGGAAGAAGGTAGATCCATCACCAGGAATCTTAAAATTAAAATTTGGTATATTCTCAAATTTAATTCTTTTTAAATAACTTCTATCCTCAATCCCTTTTCAAACTATAAAAAAAATCATGGGTACAAAAATAATAAAAATCCATAGGTACATGGGTACAAAAATAACAATAAGGGGCTACACTAGCAATAAAAGTAAGAGGATACACTAGTCTTATAGGGACCTAACAGAGAAAGAGACATTTAATTCGACTCATGCTAGGGCCATTTCCCTATCTACACCATAGCAAGTGGTTCTCTCTGCAAGGAATTTGAAATTGATTTCTCATGGAGATTTTAGTCCCGCATTCAATGGAGGCAAAGCATAATACCATAGGTCATGATGATTTACATAGTTCCGGCATTGGGCTCCCTCAATATTGCATATATATATATCTCTTGACTCTAAACTTTGCATTGTTTAGCGCCAGTATCAGTGCTTAACAAAGTTCATCCCTACAAATTGGTGTTGACACTGGGTAATTCTATCATGGAAAATGTGTGTTCCTCTTCTCGTGACTCTAAATCTGTTAACATCAATGCAATTTTGGATAGGGATCTTCGAGGATATAGTAAGCATGCAACTCTCCCTTAAGTAGCGACAAGAAGCTGAGAAAAAGGCTCACAATTCTCTTAAGTTATTATTCAATTCCAAACTTGAACTTAGGCAAATAAAAACTGATCGCCTTTAGAATGAATTGAGGACCGAGGTGGCAACCTCTCATTGCAAGATTGAAGAGATAGATGATTTGTTTTTTGTCGGGCTACAACTAGTTCCAATGGACATCGAATCTGGTGAAAACATGGCGAGGAAAAGAGGAAAGCTGGTTCAAGCTCCAGGCCAACTAAAATAATTTTGAAGATGTCTCTTGGTGGCAAGCTTTTGGATAGTTTTAACTTAAATTCTAGTTTCTAATGTTGTGAAAGCTTTGTTTTTATTTAGGGATCTATTTTAGGATATACAATGGCATCTATTTAGAATTATCAACAAGAAATGACATAAGCATAGATTGCATATGCACTAGACTTCAGAGTGTTGGATTGTGGTGGAACCAAATGAACTATGTAAAGGTTCAGACAAATAAACCAGATTTTCATTTTTTAATAAAAGTCCTCTAACCACTTATATATATATATATATATATATATATAAAGTTACCATATATAATTGTGTCAATGAAAATGAGATGTAAATTGAAAATTACAAGCTGGAAATTACTAAACATGTTGTTTTACTTAGATGATAAAAAAAACTAACTTTTATGATAATTATTGAAATTAAATATATAGTTTTAAATTTATTTATTTTAATTACAATACTTAATCACTGAAGTAAGTTGCAAATATTTTTTTATGTATTTGATTGTGTCAATGGAAATGTAATGAGATGTAAGTTGCAAGTTGCATGATAGATGTTATCACTCAGGTTTTCCTAGAAGTTGTGTAAGAGGAAAGTATACCCGAGGTAACCACAAACCAACCTTCAGATGCAGAATCTAGCCAATCTGCATCCAGAGAGGGCTCTCTCTTTATGATTTATCTGCTTCTAGAAAGTTTTACGTTATAGATCCAAGAGTTTCGATTTGAAAATGCACAGGAATCCACAAACTAAGGGTATGCTTGAAAGTTTTCACCCATTTGGCTATGGAGTCAAAGGATGGCTTTACCTGATTTCAACCATACACACAGCAGATGGCTTTACACTGGCAAGGTAGCTGTAGGACAGAGAACAATCCTTAAAATTTAAAGTGGATGGGATGATCTTGAAGGGATGAAAGGCAACTAAGAATCTTTCACCATGTTCAAAAGAAAGAAATGAGATGACTACAAACAAAGAGCAACGAAGAATTCTTTATTATAGTAATCAACAATGTTTAAATTAGCAAAGCAAGAGCATTTAAGAATTCATGCTTATAACCAATTTAGAGGAAAACATTAAGAACAATCACATCTGAAATCAGAGTACAATTAAGT
This sequence comes from Pinus albicaulis, assembly GCA_034641835.2. Classification (NCBI taxonomy): domain Eukaryota; kingdom Viridiplantae; phylum Streptophyta; class Pinopsida; order Pinales; family Pinaceae; genus Pinus; species Pinus albicaulis. The sequence goes on from CM076577.1 coordinate 1,471,633,699, forward strand.
AAATTTTGATTCAATCCTTTATGTAAATTATTCAGAAATGAAAATAATGATATTATAAACTGATATAAAACTTAAGACAAAGGGTAGAAAGACTTATTGAACTGCAGTCCAACACATGAATCCTGCAAAAAGTCCTGAGCTTCAAATCGTCATCCAGTAAGCCACGAATAAATTTCTCCAAAATGCTTTTATTCTGAAAATCTCAATGTTACAGCAAAGTAATAGAATCCACCACCAATGCTTCCAAGAGTGGAGTATTTATACAAATTCTAAACTAAAATATCTTGAAACAAATATCAAAATTGGTTCACAAATCTCTCCAACTATTTACATAAATAGAACTTAATTAAAGGACACTCAAACTAATGCATCTATTTGGCACTATTTTTTATGGATATGTGATGAAAAAGAGGAGAATTCGAATTTGATCCAACTCTTAGTTGATGATGAGGCATCCAAGTCACTAACTGCTTCCTTTCTTTGTGCAATCTGCTCCAACAATTCTGCAAACTTGGGGTCCAATGATATATTTTTAGTTCTCAATCCGTAATAGATATGTAAAAAGTGAAAGAGGTTATTGTAGATAAATATGTTTTTAAGATAAACCTCTTTCACTTTCCTAAAATTCCTCTCCAGCTATGCGCAATAGGCTCTGCAAAAATATGTGTAAAACAGAGTTTTACAGAGTCTGAAAAATAGCCTCTAACGATGTGCATGTATCTCTCAGTATGAAATCAATGTCCAAAACATGAGATAGGTTTTTGTATATGGGTCTCTTAGGAACAAAAACCTCCTTCAATTTTGTAAGATGTATTTCGGATTGGCCACAATATTCTCTGCAAAATGATGACTTAACTGGTATTTTCTGCAAAAAGTGCTTTCCATCATTGTTTAATATTTCCAAAACCATAATAGCTGTTAGAAAATTGAGAGAGGTTTTTGTAGATAATCCTCTTAAGAACATAAACCTCCTTCAGTTTTTAAAAATTCATCTTGGATTGATCACAATAGTTTCTGCAAAACTATAACTAAAATATGCAATTTCTGCAAAAATGTTCCTTCTTGTTGTATTTTTCATCTTTTCACTTTTTTTGTTCCTTTGACTGTTTTACTTTCACTTTAGATAAACTTCAATGTTGGTGAAAGTATTTTCATCTCTTTTTATCATTTTACTGCCTCTGTAATTACTTTTACTGTTTTACCTTTGACTGCTCTATAACTTCATTTTAACTTTCACTCTGACTTTTACCTGATACACTTTAACCACTGATACTCTTTAACTGTTATGCTTTTCCTATCCCTGTAATTTCTCATTTCACTTTTCCCATTCACTGTGCACATTTCATCATTCTAATCTCTCTCTGACTTTGTATACAAACTGTTTGTTGAATGAAGATATTGAATTAAAATCTAAGAATTTGGAGTAACAATTTTGTCAACTAGTATTGAAATTGTTGGTCCAAATCCATATTTTGATGATAACCTGCTAAAATCAAAAAATTTGTTAATGAAATCCAGGTCTCTATGAGGGGCATTCAATGGGGTTACATTCAAGGCTTCCGGAGCTTCCATTTTGGTTCTTGTGTATTCAAAATGGAAGTTTCTGGGTTTTCTTCACAGATTGAGCGCGATTTCAGTTTTAATGAGGGAAATTGGCACAATTGCAGGTTCGGGGGGAACAATTCACAGTTTAAAAATCAGGGAATGATCTTAGCAATAAGATTTTAACACTGATCCAGCGGAAAAACAAGGAACACAGAGTTTCTTTTCAAGTTCGGAGCACAATAGAAGAAATACTCTCATGATGAACTGCCACAATCCTTGTTGTAGGTGGTATCTGAAAATAAGGGGGGCATGTTTGAATCTTCAGTAGTCAGTATTTGAGCAATAGCTTTGTCTTTCTTGTTTATCTCTTTTTCCTTCGTTTTGTTGGTTAATTTCCTAATTTCAAGTATATAGGACAATCATTAGAAATGTATGGAATAAAGAGACAAAGCTGTCGTTAATTTATTTCAAAATATGAAAAAATAGATATGAATCTTATCAAATATGATATCAATCATCGATAACCATTTCAAAATCAAATCTCTTACACATTCACACGAAATATCTATCAATCAACTTTAAGCCGTTACATCTCGAATTTCGTTTTGATACGACATAAGTCACTTTGCATGCTCAATAAATTAAATGTTGTTAATTTGCACATCGCTATATGTAAATTTTGCGGCTTGTGATGTTTACCCATAAATGTTGTGAAATGCGATGTGCGCAAACCGTACATCGCAACTTTTATGCGATAATGAATTTGTTTTACGGTAAGTTATGCGAAATGAAAATTGCGCATTCAAAATTCAAGCGATAGTGCTTAACATGACTTTAGAGATTTATTTTTGTTGCTTTGTTGGCTCATTGGGTCCGCGTAATCGCACTTATATCTAATTTCTTTATGATTTGGTTGTTTTAAATAAGGTGCGATGTGATAAAGAGATTATAACGAGAATTGAAATGTTTGCAAGTTTTTAAAACATAACTTCGAAAAAGGTTAGTGCATTTCGCAGCCCACATAACTTAGAGGATTGTAAGTCCTTTTAAGTTATAAGCTATGCGATTTGCGATGCGCTAAAGGAATAAAGAGGAAAAATCAAAAGAAAACTTTTATTTCCTAAGTTTATTTGTTTTTTAAAGCTAAAAATAAATTTCCTATTTATTTCTAAAGGGTCCCCATTTATTAAAATAAATGGGGGTTCTTGTATAACACAATAGGGGGTTGGGTCCGCATTGGGCGGCCCGCCCCCATATTTTTTCCGACGTATATTCTATTACCAAGAGTAGTGGGCAGATCCAGTGCCACGTGGCCTAACCCTAACCACCCAACGATGCCACGATATGTGGGCAGGGACCTACGGGGTCATGGTTGCCGGCCCCAATTAATATATGCTTCATTATGTGGGTGGGGTTTCGGCGTGGTCACGAATGCCAACCCCTAGGTTTAATTAATTTTTGGTTGGTCCGTTGGGGTAGGGCGGGGGTCATGACCCACCCTACCATTTTTAAATATATATATATATATATATATATATATATAATTTTATTAAAACAACCTGATTTTTTTCTGAACCTTCCAGATTTTGACCGAAGGAGTGAAATTAGCTAGGTTGGCCGGAATCCAGTGGCTGGGTTCCAGCGAAGTTGTTTCCTCCTTAAGTTGCCACATCACCAAGTCAACCCTCAAACTTTTACTACTCCTAACTCCTTCATACAGACTCAAAATTGAGTTTCATTTGTGTCATTGGAATTAGAAGGATGAGATCTACACCCTAAACCTAGTTCGAGATACTTTCAAACACTTTGATTTTTGAGCCTTTGTGCTTAAGACACTTGTACTCGTACATGTTTAATCCACCTAGATCAATATGTGATGTTTCTCCCCTTGAATTTTGTGATGAATTATTATGCCAACCATACATGTGGAAGTGTTATGTTGTGTATGAGTCTAGTCCTCACACTGTTATTACTAATTTTGGCAGTAAGATATACAGTATACAAGATGTAGCCCCTCCTACTACCATCGCTTTAATATCTGCTAACAAATGCAGTAAGATCATATCCCATACTAGGAAATTTGTTTTCTTTCTGATTCACTCTCAACTTAAAGGGAAGATCGTGGGCACATCCATGTCCCCCAGGAAGGTTTCCTCCACACATCAGAAGTAGGTGGATAAGGTCATGGAAGAATACAGGGACATTTTCTCACCGACAGAGGTACCTTTGCACTTTCAGATCAAGCATTTGATTGACCTGACTCCCAGAGAACCTCTACCCAATGGGTCGATATACCTATGCTCCATTATGGAAAATGAAGATATCAAGTGGCATACCTAAGAGTTTCTGCAAAAATGGCACATCTGACCAAGTTTCTCACCTTGTGGGAGAAAAATTGTACTTGTACAAAAGAAATATGGGACCTGGAGATTATGCATTGACTATAAGGAACTGAACAAAATATTTTTTAGGAACATGTTTCCAATCCCACAGATTTATTACCTTCTGCACCAGCTCAAGGGCGCCAAGTATTTCAACAAGATTGATCCGAAATCTAGATATCACTAGGTTCCAATAGATCCCATGATGTATGGAAGACTGCTTTCAAATTCAAGGAAGACCTTTTTGAATGGTTGGTCATGCAATTCGAGCTGAAAAATTCCCCTGTTCCATTTATGAGGTTGATGGATGACATCTTGCAACCCTTCACCAACTTGTTCATGGTTTTTTTTCTGAATGACATTCTCATAGTCAACAAGTGTTGGGAGGAGCACTTGCAACACATTCGGCGGGTCCTTCAAACCCTACGACAACAATGACTATAAGCCAACCTGGAGAAATTCACCTTTGGCATGAGCTAGGTTGATTATCTGAGTTACATCACATATGCGAAAGACTTGCATGTGGGTTCAGCTAAGATCCAAGTCATTTGGGATTGGCCAGCCCCAACCACTCTAACATATCTTCTCAACATTTTGGGCCTTGAAATTTTTTATCAGAGGTTCATGTTAGGATTCTCCCAACTTTCCCTTTAAGTTAGATTACCAAGGGCACAACTTAAGAAAATTTTTCTTGGTTCCAATCCCAATAAAAGGAATTCATTGAACCAAAGCACTTCCTCTTCTTTTCACTTGTACTCACATTTCTAGACCTGCAATAGCCATTTGAAACTAAGACAGACACCTCCGACTATGCTATTGGTGCAGTCCTCACCCAACACAAACATCTAGTGGCCTATAATAGTGAGACACTTTCCGATACAATTAGGAATTACCCCACCTATGATAAATGTATGTATTATATCGTGAAGGCTTGTATTAAATGTAAACATTACATTTTGGTGAAGGAGATACTCATCCACATCGATCATCGACCTCTTCAATTTATATAGACACAACGGAAGTTGCAGAAAAATCGCCATCAGAAGTGGTCTTAATATATGAAACTATTCCACTTGAACATTAAATAAAAAAATGGCAGCACTCGACCCCCATTTGTAGCACTGACTATTTTTCTCAACTCTTATAACCACGAGACCTCTAGATGGACCCAAATGTACAAAAATGATCTATAATTCATCACCACATACGCGATGCTAGTGGAGGGAAAGAAAGTTCTTGATTTCCACCTCCAGGAAGAATTATTGTGCTACCTGAGGAACCTTTGTGTTCCTTCAATCGAGTATACCAAGCTTATTTGAGAGGTGTAGTATAGTCAGGTCGCAAGACACTTTGGTGTGGAAAAACTATGGGCATACTCCATAAGTACTTTTATTGGAAAAAACTCCAAAAGGATGTTGGAAAATATATCAGATCCTACACTACCTGTGCCATTTCCAAGCCAACCATCAAAAGCCAAGGCATGTACACTCCTCTGCCTCCTCCTGCCTAACCCTGGGAATCCATATCCATAGAATATTCGTCTAGCCTACCTTCTTCTAAGCATGGTAATGATTGTGTATTTGTGGTCATGGAAATATTTTTTAACATGGCTATATTGGTAGCCTAAAAGAAGAGTATCACAACATAGGACACTACCAAACTCTTCTTTGAATGAGTGTGGGTACATGTTGTGGAGGTAAATCCCCTCTGTGGATAGAGGCGATCCCACTAGCCCTAGAGTGGGTCTAGCAACAATTGAAAAACACAAAGCTATTGATTCCTAGTTACAAAATATAGAATCGCGATAGATCGCTTACTGTGATTCCTTCGCTGTTGTTGTCGAAGAAGAAGTGGCGCTTCCATTCCTAGTTGGAAAGTTCACGATCCGTGAGCTCCCTGCATCCAGATACCTGTACACATGAAAAGAAGAGAGACAACATGCAAAATAATATTTCACACTTTATAACTATCAATCAGTCAGAGAGGAACGAATGAAATTGCATTATATAATGGACAAACGCAATCATGGAACCAATAGAAAAGTCATGTATATTAAGTTACGAGAGGAATATTACAACCGGTGCTCTGACGTCGTGATATTCCTTCAATAGGATTCCAGCGGGATGTGTCTCACAAAGCTTGTTAGGGATTTGACAAAACTCTCTCTCTCACAGGGTTCTCCTTAACTCTACTCTTGATTGTCACTCAGCTATAATTTCCTTCCCAAAAGTTCAGCTAGCTAGCAAATGGAGAGGGTAGGCTTTTATAGAGGGAGGAAGGGAAGTTGGGATCCCTATAATCATGGGATAGAGTCCTATCTCTTAGGAAGGTTCCATGAGAGGTGGAAAACCACTTCCTAATCAGGGAGATCCGGAGCCAAACAACCCAACCTCTTTTTGATGATTCGTTCTGAAGTTGTTAGAATCAAACTTCCACCTTCTATTGTTAAAAAAAATTCCTTAATAGGCTTGGCGCATGACATACACAAGGAAAAAGCACCAGCTGGCGTGCCCACTAGTGTACATTTTCCCCATTGGCGCGAGGGATGAACTGGCTACTCGCACCAATGCCAAAACATGGGTTTTGGGTCTTTTCTGAGGAAATGTTCTTCAGGAGAATCCTTGCCCTTATGTAGAAGGATACCATCAAGGTGTTTTCAGGACATTTTACTGTTCACAGGTCATGGGAATAGTCCTCCAGTGTACGGGATGAGGGATTGCAGGGACGGTGAAAAAATGATATGTAATATATTCCCCCTAAAGCATGAGCTCCAACAGAGATGGAGGGGTGAAATGCTCTATGAGAACGTGTTCAACTAAAAACACTGCCATCGGAAGACCAACAAATACAAATACAACTGATATCTCTGATACATGATATGTGGTATGGGCGTAGCCATCCATAATAAAGTGTACAAAAAATGGGATCCAAGGTGTGGACGCAGCCATCCAGTAAAATAAGGATCAACAATTAGACTCAGGTATGGTCGCAGCCATCCAATCAATAGAGTCATGTAACAAGTCATAATAATCCACAAAGAACCCGCAACCTGGATTTCATTAGACAAAATCTAGGGTCTTGCGCTCCATCTCGATTCGAACAAAGTACAATTTTTAGCATGTGAATATGTGAGTTGAAGTCGAACATGCAAGAACATCGTCCAATTACCAGCTAATGATGAAAGTTGTTAACAGACGCGAGAGAAACCACCAATAATGATGATGGCCCTCAAGGTACAAGAGGTACAATCCACGGAATGTGAATAGTGATCTGGCGTCGAACACCCGCAGAATCATCCGATCGAAGGCCAATAATGAAAACCTTGCGTCGAGTGTGAAGAACCTGCCATTGAGGCATGCAGGCTCCAAGGTACCTGAAGGGAGTCTCTAGATCAACTTCCTAGATAATGAGCTGAAGTTGACAGGAAGTGACCTTGATCGAAGGTGGGCCATAATGTTTCCCACATCATCAACACAAGACAAAGGAACATGATGTTTGTGAATCAAGACCAATAGAGAATCAGAGGGAGGTTGAAAACTGCAGAGGCCAACTCCTCTTGAACATATCGGTGGCACGACATTAGATTTGGCAGTATTTGACATCAAGGGATCTAAGGTCATGGTGATGTGGAAAAGAGAAGATGAGTGGTCAAAAGAGATTACCCAAACCCATGAAGGCAAGCAGATAACGAGATGAGATGTCCCCAACCTGACACGAATGCAGACAAGTGCCATGTTCAAGAGTGACATACTGCCGACATGACTATGATATTGGTTTCATTTTCCCCCACCATTTCTGGTGAGTACCCCAATTATTTTTGGAAACAAGCTTGAAGGGGATAGAATGTGCTTGTGATATAAGTTTGTCCTTCGGAAAAATCCAACCTAGTACATTTTACGAGCCCTAGGAAGGAGGAACTCGAGTAACGTCATTATGATGGAGTTCGATGTCATCAGTTTTTAACGAGTCTGACAAAGGAAGAACTCGACATATTTTCATATTTAGAGAGTTTGAAAAGACAACGGAAAATAAAACTCTAGCAGTCCCTTTTCGTAGGTAGTCCCACAAATTCGAAAAGGTAGAAAACTATGTCTGGGAGAACCTCCTAGTCGCGATAGGCTAGGGTATTCCTTTTTCGTAAATAATTTGTCCCAGCCCAAAAAAGGGGTAAACGTATACTGGGTAGATGTTGTTTTGAAGCCAATTTAACGAGCTCAAAATGACAAGCGACTCGACAATATTTTCAGTTTTAGAGAGTCAGAAAATAGCTGAAAGGTGACTTTCGTGTTTTTACCGAGTCTGGAAAAGTATAAAATAAAACTCGCCTCTTCGTCAAAATCACGTGAAAAAACCTGTTGCTGCACAAAAAGATGCGTGTAAAACATATTCGACGAAAATAATGTAAAAATATATCAAAGAACATGTTAAAAACCCATTCTAGGACTTTGAAAAGCTATAAAAGACCAATAGTGGTAAAAAATATTTACTTTTCACTTTTTACCTCTTTGCAGAGCAACAATGACCCATTTCTACTTTGATCTTCATGCAACGAGTGCGGTCAATCCAGTGGACCAAGTCGAATTCCGTCCAGTTTAGGTAGGAGCCGACATCTTTTTCCATCTTTTAAGTTACATTTTACTATATTTTATCATTGTTTGAGGTCCTTTAGGGAAAAGTTTTCAAATTTTAGGGCTCCACGGTTAGCGCAGGTTCTGGGCATGGACCCGTGCCAATCTGCCCTGTTTTACACAGAGGTCGCACCAGCTGGCGCGAATTTTAGCCACACAGTCGCGCCAACGGCACAACACAAAATCCGGTTAAAATTTCTCAAAAACCAACCAATGAAATGTAATTTTGAATACCCAAGGAGGTTTATAACGTTCCTATGTTTGATTGATGTAGGTATCCAGTAGAAAGGATGGTTATTGAATGGAAAGAGAGAGAGCATAGCGAAGAGGATGAACTGGCAATGGGAAACAAGCATTGTATGAATGCTCTTCGAAATTGCGGGCTAAAAAAATTATTTTTGACACCATGTCTCGGGGCTCAGCCTGAACTACTGCAGTATCTCATCAGCATTTGGGATGAGGATGAGGAGAAATTCAAACTTCGAGACCAGGAACTTGAGCTCGAAGTATCAGATGTATACTTCATCACTGGACTGTCACGCAGGGGTCCGGTCCCTATTCTAACTAGTACTAGGCCTTCAGACGAAAACATGGAAATGGTCATGAAGAGGGTGTGCCCAGGGGCACGTAAAGGAACGGGGAGTGGGAAAGTGGACATTCAGACCGTCCTTGATCTAGCACTGAAAGTAGTGCTACACACCATTGCGCAGGCTGCGAGATCGCAGGCACTGCACGAGGCTACAAAGATGCAGCTACTTCTTGCATCGGAGTGTATGAACCCAACTATCTTTGACTGGGCCATGGCCATGACCATGAACATTAAACGAAAACTCACAAAATGCAAGAAGACCAAACTGAAATAGTTTGGATATGGGTCAATTCTGGTGTCATTTTTCTTGGAACGATTACCTATTTTTCAGCGCCAGGAGGCCATAGTCCCAAATCCACCACTGAGAGAGCCACGAATGGCTCGATGGGTGACATTGATGCCCAAGGCAGGGGCGGCCAACAGATGTCCTGGCAGCCCGAGTTCTTTGACTGGCTCCGACGACAGTTGATCGTCGTGGAGGATTGGCCCTATGTGGGCACCGTTTTTATCAGAGACCCAAACCTTCCGCTCCTAGAGGGAGAGGACTGGGACGAGGAGCTTGGTAAGACTCTTTTTAATTTTATGAGTTTTATGATTTTTTGGTATACATGCATGTCCTAACAGCTAATCCTATATGTATGCAGATTTTGGCCCAGATAGGCCCGCCGGAATGTCACCAATAGCGAGGAGGACCCCTCTCACTTATGACCCTCAAGGTGAGGGGGGCAAGGGGGACGAGCTTGTACAGAACCTAGAGGGGATCGCTTACAGAGTTCTGGATTATGCTCATTTAGCTGATGTTCCCCTACCTTATCAGAGGCACACCGTAGGGGTGCCAAGTCGTCTCCACCGCTTAGTGAGGCGGTTGGTGCGGGCAGTGATGTGCTACCATGAGCACCATGCCGATTAGTCACCTAGGCTTTCTATTTGAATATTTTTGAGAGACATGTCATCTCCAAATGTAACTGAAACAAACATATATATTTTTGGTTTTACATGATGCACATTTTGCAAACAGACGACTTATGTATATATCTATTTTCGACATGGATCTTGCTTTACATACGTGATGATGTTTTATATGTTATGAAAATTTCTAATACAATGTTATCTAATGTATCAGCTAAATAATCTACATAAGTAATGACCCAATGGAAAAGTTAAAAGTTCGCAAAATGCATCAAACCAACATATTTTATTTTTACACAAGCTTAAAAGCACAAACGCAAACTATGCTTGAAAATGAGTTTTATGTTTTATGCAAGCTTAAAACACAAATGTAAACTATGCTTGAAGATGGGTTTCATTTCTACACAAGCTCGAAACACAAATTAAAGTATGCTTGAAATGAGTTTTCATTTTTATGCAAGCTTGAAAACACCAAATAAACTATGCTTGAAATGACAAGGAAAACCAGGCATGCCCCCAACATGGTGACTCAATTCGAGGTGTACATGCCCCCCAAGCTTCAGTCCATATGAAAAATGGAGTGAAGGTTCAAATTATTAGTTCAAGTGAAAGACTCGACTGGGATTTTACGAGATCTAATCAAAGACTTGAATTGAACAGAACGTGTTTCATTGTTTTAACGAGGTTGACACATTAAAAGAACTATCCTCTTGACACCTTGTTTCATTTTTTAAGGAGATTTACACAAGAAAACAAACTCTGCTCCGAGGACCTTGTTTCATTTTTTAAGGAGCTTGACACAATAAAACGAACTTTTCTCTGCAGACCTTGTTTCATTTTTTAAGGAGCTTGACACAAGAAAACGAACTCTACTCCGACAGACCTTGTTTCGTGGTTTAAGGAGCTTGACACAAGCAGATGAAACATGCTCTGACAGACCTTGTTTCATGGTTTAAGGAGCTTGACACAAGCAGATGAACCATGCTCCAACAGACCTCATAATAATTAATAAGAAGTCATAGCTTCCAAGGGTTACCCGTCCAATGGAAGGAAAACATCTTAGAATTCTAGACCCAATGCCCCAAATACACGATGTATAATGACACTATCACTGAATACAGGCACAGGACAGGTAGCCACATAATTGACATGCGGCGGGGATGACACAACCGGTGGATAAAGGTCCGGTAGGGATGATGGTGGACTAGCTACCATATTAGGACCAAAGAATGCAAGCTGATCAATGGTCATGATCCTACCTTGGTGTAGAAAACACATCACACGAAAGAGGGAGGAGACAAGTGCTCCCATGGCATAAGTATAATCGTGGCCCAAGAGTAAATTAAATTCCAAGGGGCTAGGAACAACCATCACGTCCATATGGACAATTTTCCCTCCCAAAGTAATAGGTAACTTCGGAAGGATCCCTAATGGTTGACTAGTTCCTCTGTTAAATGCCAATATATTCTACGTAACAGGCACAAGTGGCGGAGAACCGAAAGCTTTCCAAGTAGTTGAGGATAAAATACTAACAGACGCGCCTTCATCTACAATGGTGTTGCGTACAACCAGATGGGAGGCCTCTACCGTGATCACAAAGGGCACATAAGAAGGAAGGCAATAACCTGCAAATCAACCCCAATCGAAGGAAGCGACCAAACTACTTGGAGGGGCTACCATCGAACCGAGATGGTATTCCCCTGGTGTTATAGGAGAAGAAGGAGCATCCTCTGCCACCTCCATCGTGGCGGAAGAAGAAGTATACTTCAGGACCTCCATCATGGGAGGCAGAGGAATAGCTTCCAGAGGTATAGGGACAGAAGAATCTTTCTCCAAGTTCGAGGAATCTGAAGAAACAAGAAGAACCTGAGGGATGTGAGATCCACTCTCAACGGAAAAGACCTAGTGCACCACAGACGGGGCCAGCTCAACTGATTCCACGACCAATGGTTGGCAGGGGATGGATTCATGATGGTGAATTTCCAAGGGAGCGGGATCAAGCAAGGATGACTCTTGACTGATCGTTGAATCAACTGGTGAAGGACTCAAAGAAAGCTGTTTGTAACCAGCCGGAAGGCACGGTGCAGAAACAGTCGATTTGTCCAAAAATATCTTGGCTTCATCCATATATGGAAAAAGGTGTATGGCATGGTGCTCTTCACACAAATTACAAGGATTGGCAAGCTTACCCTACTTCTTAGGAGCTTTACCATCACTAGCTGAAGATGTGCCCCCAACCTGACTCCCGGAAGCCAAAGGCAACGGCGGACGACCATTGGACCATACTTCAAGCACCTTCGGAATGCCAGGGTAATCTCGGAGAAGATGGTTTCCCTGGCACAACATGCAAGTGAACTTAAATTTCCACGGAGGGTTGGAAGGTTCATTGTGAACAGGTGTTTTAGAAGCAACAACTGTAGAATTAGCCTCTCGCTTATCTGACTTATTCTTCTTCTTCTTAGCCACCTAGGTACTAGAATCCAAACTTTCACCAGGCGAAGTAGAAGATGAGGATGAAGAAATAGGCAAAGAAGGGGAGAGGTCCACCTTCGAATCAACATGGCGTTGATCAGGCGGAGGAGTGGATGGTATGGTAGCCGGAACACTTGAGACTACAGAGGTTGAAAACAACCAAACAGGCAACCCAACAGTTAACCCAAGGAGGGATAACGTGGCCATATAAGGAGCACCAATATTCCCTAAAGTAGGAAAAGGAATAGGAGTCTCTTTAGAGGGGAATCCTTGATTGGAAAACTCTGGAAAAGTTGCCATCAGAAATGACCTTGAAATAAAACAATAAGGACCAAAATCCTAACCAAGAATATTTCGTGGGCAATTAATTTTTAAGACACTAAAACCAGACTCTGCGGTTTCACATTTTAAGAGTCGAGAAACAAGAAAAATGTGACTCTATCACTTTCAGGTTGGACACGAGCTTGAAAGGACAAGAGCTCGATGATATTTTCAGTTAAAATATTCAGTAAAGATCAAAGTGAATGCTCTGGTAATCTAGGTAAATGGGTGTACCAGATATCTGTGAACTACCATATACACCTTGGTAAAAATGAAAGAGAAATAAACCAAGGACTTAACGTACGTGCAGGTAATCTCCCCGAATGTTGTGTTCGGTGTATCACGGGTAAGAGGCAGTAGACTCGGCTTCCTATGGATAAAGGATTTGCAACCTAATGGGGTCTCCCTTTATATACACGACAGTACGGGGAGCACAAGTCTGTACTAGTGTTGTCTGTAGCCAGATGGCGAGCAACAGCTACTAGGCTTAAAGATGCCGGAACACGTCTCTACCTTAGACTACTAGATGTTTCGTTAAGTTTCAATGCTGCCTTAGGTTAATTCAGTAAATTTTAAAGTTGATCTTTAATTTACGTTTCGATTTCAAGGCCCTATCGAATGTTGGATCTCATAAAACCTCTAGATGCAAACTACATGCCACAAAATATCATTTCGTTCAATGAAGAGCTATCTATGGGAGAGTTGAGAGCTTTCAAATGATATCGAAATGAACACACAAAAACATCCACTACCGATTTCAATGCAAGCTAATGAAACTGGAAAAATTTTCCCTAGAATTATACAACACTAGTAATGCGAAAGAGTTTTCAATTTTCACTATGCCAAAAAATGAAAAATATTTTTTTTAATATTTTTCAATATATTAGAGCAAATACACTAAATAAATGAAAAAATAATGAAAACATCAATTTGAGAATGATAGATAGAGAGCTGAAACAAAACAAGTTCACCCAACTCAAACAACACAATCAAGACTCAAACCGATGACGAAATCCCTCAAAGTGAAGAAGAATATTGAAAGAGACCCAAACAAGTCGTGTGATCCAGGCTTGGAGCGACACAAAGAAAATTGAATGAAAGAGAGGAAAATCACTCAATAAATGAAATGACTTAATTGGATTCAGCAAGATGAATGCAAAGAAGCAGAAACAAAGTTGACCGGGAAAGCAAAGACCCAAAATTCCCACGGGAAGCTCAGCACACTGAAGCACCTAGAAGCTCTAGGGCTAAAATGAAAAACTGGCAAAATAGGGAAAAAAACCAGAGGAAAAGGGCTAAAAAACAGTCAAAAATGAATTCAAAGCACTCAAACAATTTGAAAAAACAAACCAGGACCAAAACTCAAGCTCAGAGAGTCCAAAAATAGGAAAACCCTAAAACCTACCAGGGTTGGCACGCATGTGTGGGTGTAATCTGCGCCAAACAGGGGATGGCGCGGGTGTCTAACTAGCAACTCGTGCCCTTGGGCGCATCTTTCAGAGGGATAACCGTGATAATCAGGTTTACCCTAGAAAATTATGAAAATGAACGAACAGAGGCTAGATCTAGTCTTCTGGGGGCTGAACAAGGTTTTAACACCAAGGAAGGTGAACCATAAAAGCAGACTAATCAAACAAAGAGCCAAAAAACAACCCAATGGATAAAGGAAAAAATCCCACTGATCCCCAACGGAGTCGCCAAATTTTTGTGGAGGTAAATCCCCTCTACGGACATAGGCAATCCCACTAGCCCTAGAGTGGGTCTAGCAACAATCGAAACACGCAAAGCTATTGATTCCTAGTTACAAAAGATAGAATCGCGATCGCTTACCGTAATTCCTTCACTGTTGTTGTCGAAGAAGAAGTGGCCTTCCGTTCCTAGCTGGACAGGTCACGATCCGTGAGCTCGCTGCATCCAGATACCTGTACACATGCAAAGAAGAGAGACAACATGCAGTGTAATATTTCACACTTTATAACTATCGATCAGTCAGAGAGGAACGAATGAAATTGCATTATATAATGGACAAACGCAATCATGGAACCAATAGCAGAGTCATGTATATTAAGATACGAGAGGACGATTACAACCAGTGCTCTGACGTCATGATATTCCTTCGATGGGATTCCAGCGGGACGTGTCTCACAAAGCTCGTCAGGGATTTGACAAAACTCTCTCTCTCATAGGGTTCTCCTTAGCTCTGCTCTTGATTGTCACTCAGCTATAATTTCCTTCCCAAAAGTTTAGCTAGCTAGCAAATGGAGAGGGCAGGCTTTTATAGAGGGATGAAGGGAAGTTTGGATCTCTATAATCATGGGATAGAGTCCTATCTCTTAGGAAGGTTCCATGAGAGGTGGAAAACCACTTCCTAATCAGGGAGATCCGGAGCCAAACAACCCAACCTCTTTTTGATGATTCGTTCTGAAGTTTTTAGAATCAAACTTCCACCTTCTATTGTTAAAAAACATTCCTTAATAGGCTTGGCATGAGCAATACACAAGGACAGAGCGCCAGCTAGTGCGCCCACTAGTGTATATTTTCCCCATTGGCGCGAGGGATGAACTGGCTACTCGCGCCAATGCCAAAACATGGGTTTTGGGTATTTTCTGAGGAAATGTTCTTCAGGAGAATCCTTGCCCCTATGCAGAAGGATACCATCAAGGTGTTTTCAGGAAATTTTACTGTTCACAGGTCATGGGAATAGTCCTCCAATGTACGGGACGAGGGATTGCAGGGACAGTGACAAAATGTTGTGTAATAGTACATTTTGGGATCTTGCAGACTATTATATCATATCGGTATAGTAGGTTTTTAGAACTTTCTAGTCAATATTCTAGACACTATTAGACACCAATCTCACCAAGTCATTGCTTTCCATCCCCAGATTATTGACTAAACAGAAGTTGTCAACAAAATGATAGTGTACATACTACATGTACAATTCCAAGCATCCACAAACCTGGGATGAGAACCTTCCCTATGCACAGCATAGCTATAATAGATATCTACATAGCTTGATTGATCACAGTCCCTTTCAAGTGCATCTGGGATTTCAACCATTGTACCTTATTGATGTTGTCATGCCCTATGTGACTACACAAACATAATCCAAAGATGTATAGTCCAAGGTTGATAAAGAAACCAGGTTTATTGAACGCATCCAGCACATCTACCACCAGTTTCATGAAATATTGGAGAAGTCCAATGCCAAGTACATGCAATGTCATGGTCAACATCAAAAGCCACATAAGTTTCAAGTGGGTGACCAATTTTGGTTTCATTTGCAGAAATAACGCCTTGTTGGACCTCATCGGAATATCTGACGACTCTGATACAGGCATTACACCATAACCAAGGTTGTAGGTAACAAAATTTCGAGCTTATCATTCCCCCATTCCTTGGCCTGCACCCAGTGTTCAATGTGGACCACCTTCGGCCATACTTTCCACCATTACTGGACACATCAGACATTACAAAACAACCAACACTAATATATCTCAACCCATACTGCATGGAACATGACACAACTGATTAGATTATCAACACACAAATCAAGACCAATCTCCAATAGAAGATACAAATGTATGGGGTTTTCAAATCTATCCAAATCCTGCAGGAAGGCAAGTGCCTCACAAGGGACTAAGTTCACCAGAAGTTTCCCGTTCTCATGGAGGCACTCAACACAATAATGACCATTTCTTCCTAATGGGGGAGGAGTAATCTAGTTGGATATTGGAGGTCGCATACATATTCCACTTGGACCCCCATCGTTGTTTCCTTCAGTTTAATTAATTGTAGCACAACTTGCAATTTTTGGAAGTTTTTTCAAGTCTTAAACATTTAGAGTCTTTTTTAGGGCCTAAATGATATCTTTTGGGAAAATAGAGAGACCGAAAAAGTGAAAGGGTAACTTAGCTATATTTTTTTGGCCTGCTCTAAGACATATTTGAAACGATGTATTATGACAGCCAAACAAATATCATATGCCAAAGTTACGACCCCAGGAAGTTGACATTCCAACTAACCCCAACAGGGCCCACAATATTTTAGCGCTTCATCTCCTAGAGTTAGGTTTTTGAATGTTTATGGTTTCCCATTGTTTCTTAATGATAAAAATTCCTTCGAGCCTTACTGTAACTTACTTCAGAAGGAATGTAGCCACCACATCTCTTCTCAACCTTTCGCCTGAGATAGTTTATTTCCATTCTGCATGTAAATAATTTTTAGTATTTTGTTATCAATGAATTGAAGTTTAGTTTTCATTGTAGCTATGTGTTTTTGTTTAAATCTATATTTCATTTAATTCTTGCATAAATTTGGAACAACAGTATCAGAGTGTTCTATTTTTTCTTTATTTTTCTGTGCATGTCCCAACGAGGTCGAGGTATAAGGAGTTAAGGATCGAACTGGTTGAACCTTTGCAAGGTGGGCCTCGTCAACCCCAACAATATCCCATGGCGAAAGAAAATAAATATGTGGGAGAAGGAGTTTGTTTTAAAATATTACTCGAATAAGCCCTCGATCTAAAAAGGAACATGATGATGCACAACTTTGCTTAGATCCTTCGGTGGATGCCCATAGGCAACACATCTTCATCTGAAAGTCACTCTGGAGGCTCTACTCCCTTTAAGGTACATGTCAACTTTGACATTCCCATATTTGAATATGTTGGAAGGATATTTTTTGGTTCATGATTTTTCCAATATGTAAAAGATTAAATTTTCTGTTATGGAACAAGATACAAAATAGAAGAAAATAGAGATCAATGCCTTAGAAATAAGCCACTTCGAGGGGGAAACCTCCTTTACATTACATAAATGAACAATTCTTGGATGATACAAATGACAAAACCTCCTTCTATATATAGGATTCCATGGGGTCACAATATAATCCTAGCCAACCTAAAAATAATAATGTAAGGGCACAATAATAAAAATATTGGGGTTACAGAGGTACAAAAATAACAATAAGGGGGCTACATTAACAACAATAAGGGACTACACTAGTAATATAGGGACCTAACATGCCCCTCTCCTTCAATAAAGTGTTGTCCTCAACGATTGAGTAGCTATAGATGCTTTTGTAAAAAATTCTCATCCTCCCATGTAGAATCTTCAATGGGTAAGTTCTTCCACTTGATGAGATACTCTGAAATTGATCGATTTCGTAGCTATTGAGTTCTTGTTTCTATGACTGCTTCAGGTTACAATATGATTTTTCCTTCCTTATCAAGTTCTGGCAATATTGTTTGAACTAGAATTTTTTCACCTATAACCTTCTTTAGGCATGAAACATGGAAACCTAGATGCACTCGCGAAGAAGAAGGAAGCTCCAATTTGTATGCCATAGTACCAATATTTTGCAACACCTTGTAAGGACCATAGTACTTTGACGATAATTTATTATCCTTCTTAGCTTTATTGAGGGAAATTTGTTTGTATGGTTGTAGTCGTAAAAATAACCAGTCTCCTACATCAAAACTTCTCTCGCTGCGATGTTGATCTACCTGTTGTTTCATTCGATTTTGTGCCAAATTTAGGTTATCCTTTAAGAGTTGGAGAACTTCTTGTTGATGATAGATGTGATTTTCCACTGCTTGAACCTTAGAATTTTCTCTTAAATATGATGTGATGGATGGTGGATGATATCCATAAAGTGCCATAAATGGGGTCATTTTTGCTGCAGTATGGAAGGAAGTGTTATACCGCCATTCAACGAGAGGTAACCACTTGACCCATTGTGTTTTCTTATCAGATACAAAAAAACAAAGATATCCTTCCAAACATTTATTCACTATCTCAGTTTGACCATCTGATTGAGGATGATAAGATGATCTATGAGCTAGTTGAGTACCAAAACAAGAAAATAATTTTGTCCAAAATTTTCCAGTAAAAATGGGATCTTTGTCGCTTACGATAATCTTTGGGTTTCCATGTAGCTTTTGAATTGTTTCCATAAATGCAGTAGCAAATATACTTGCTTTAAATGGATGAGATAATGCAGAAAAGTGTGCATACCTGGTAATTATATCAACTACCACCATGATGACACTCTTTCCTTCGGACTTCGGTAAAACTGTGATAAAATCCATTGAAATATCCTCCCAGTGTTGACTTGGAATGGATAAAGGCTATACAAGACCTGGGGTCTTAATTTTATCAACTTTATTTTTCTAGAAAACCAAACATTTCACCACAAACTTTTGAATATCATATTTAAGGCCATCCCAAAAAATATATTTCTTCACTGTAATATTCCTAAATTAGCATGCAACTAATTGGAATATTAAAATCTAATTTTGCTTCTTAGTTAGAAGAATAAGAGGGTAGGGAGACCCATAAATCTCCTTAGTAGGAATAAAACCACTCCAAATGTGAATGGAGGGCATCAAAAGAGCTGGATAAAGCTCTCCTATGTGTGAACAAGGGATGAAGCATGTGGACTTGGTCAACTTTGACCAAATCAACAGTGCTGGTATGGAAGTAGTGGACATTCAATAAGGGACAATGCAGTTTTGGAGGGAGATAATTTGCATGGAAGTAGTGCCTTTAATGATTGGGGCCAAAGGTGAGGAGTATCACCAAGAATATAAGGAAGAGGATGGAAGCCATTACGATCATGTTTTTTATTATTATTTGATCGTGGTTTGTTAAGACGTTTGGCTCTCTTCAGCTGTTTAGCTAAGATTGCAGTGTTTTTTAGCACAAGGGTGTTCCCGAGCGGGAATCCCACCTTCATCCTTGGGGAACTTAGAGTGCCTACTCAAGAGAAGTTCTTGAGCATTATTTCCACATTCTGGCATTTGGCTAAGCTACAAATTTCTTCTACAACGCAAATTCTGTTTAGATATGTGCTGAGTTGCAGGGTACAGCAGTGGAGGGCTTCTTTGGGCCATTTTTGAGCTTGTATTCAGTGGAGGAAGCTTTCTTTCCATTGGGAGATCAATAAGGAAGGTCCTTGTGCTTCATGACATATTCTGGCATCAGGCCAAGTCTTCATCATCACCTACAATGAAATTCCAGTCCATGACTACGTTATTTAAAGATCTGTTGCAGGGGTGAGTTTAGTGCTCCATTTGGAGTGTTTTCTTTCCATTGAAGGGATCCACCCTTCATTGATAGAGTATTTTGGAGGATTTATTTTCAGATCTACATCAGATTCAACCACCTCCTTTTCAGGTGCCCAATTTCAGAGTTTATTCAGCCCTAGGGCTGCATTATGAGATTCTCATATTTTGTGTATTTCCGAAAACCCTTCTTGGTTTGTCTTGGAAAAGTGTGCGGGAGCATAGATCTCCATTTTTGGCCTTGTATGAGCAATGTATTATCAGATCCATTCATTTTCATTCTCCAGCTGCAGTATTAGCCATTAAACTGTGTTGTATTTTCTTTAGACATTTTTTGTAGCAGTTGCATGTCATGTATTGGTGCTTTTGGTTGATGGAGGCTTCTCTTGCCTAGCTTGAGGGGTTTGTTCTCCAATATATTGTATACATTTGTTGTTGTTATGATTAATAACATGGATCTATCATTTGGCTCATATGTAATGTGTTAATATTTGTTGTTATTTCCAGTTTTGTGTTCATATATTGTTGCTTTCCCATTTTGGGAATATTACATTCACTCCGTGGTAAGTTTTTAAAAATCCTGAGTGTCCTTCTAAAGGGGAAGTGTGCAATTCCAAAAGAATATTTTGTTTTAGTTGGGAATTCTTACAAAGATATAAGCGATGTTTGTACCATAAGGAATCATTTTTCCAACTTAATGTATCAGATGTACTAGTATCTTGCTGCAACTTTTGAATGAGTGTCCACACTTATTTGGCCTTCTTTCTTTCATCCCTTGCTTCGGTTATCCAATCTGGATGGATAATAGAAATGGAACAAATAAATTCTTCCACCTCTTCATCCTTTCTTGAGAGTGAATATGAAACAACATTTAGCTTCCCTTTTTTGTAGATGATTTCAAATTCATAACCCAACATCTTTGTGACCCATTTTTGTTGCTCTTCTGAAGATAGTATTTGTTCCAAAAAGTGTTTAAGACTATCATGATCAGTTTTTACCTTGAAGTGTCTTCCCATTAGGTAAGGTCGCCATTTATTTAGTGCATGTAGTATTTCCAAAATTTCCTTCTCATAAATAGCTTTTTGTAATTACTTTCCATTGATTGGACGACTTTCAAAATAAATGGGTTTTCCTTCTTGAATTAAAACAACAAAAATTTCAATTCTTGAGGCATCACATTCCACAATAAAGGTTTTTGTGAAGTCTAGCATAGCTAAGACTGGTGTTAGGCACATTTCCTCTTTAATATGTTAAAAGGCCTTACTTGCTTTAGGAGTCCATGAAATGAATCTTTATTCAATAATGTTGTTAGAGGTGTTGTTATTCTCCCATAATTCTTAACAAACTTGCGATAATACCCTGTTAACCCAAGAAATCCTTGCAACTGCTTTATTGTTGTGGGGACTTTCCATTCTTTAATGGCTTTACCGAGTAGACCTACCCTAATACCTCGGTGGGAGACAAGTAATATGACCTGCATTCACTCCCTTGTACTCTAAAGAAACATTTGACAAGCTGTACAATTGTTTCTCCTGCAATAGTTTGAGCACCCTGTCAACATGTTGAACATGATCCTTTCAAGACCTGCTGTAGATTAGTATATCATCAAAAAATACTAGCACAAATTTTCTAAGGAAGGGTTTGAAAATGGAATTCATCAACCCTTGAAATGTAGAAGGTGCATTGGTAAGGCCAAAAGGCATGACCAAAATTCATAATGATCCTCATGAGTTCGAAATGCTGTTTTTGGAATATCTTTAGTCTTCATTCTAATTTGATGATATCCTGAACGAAGATCCAACTTGGTAAAATAAATTGCTCCATGTAATTCATCCAATAATTCATCAATCACAGGAATGGGAAATTTATCTTTAATAGTGAGCTTATTGAGCTCCCTATAATCTGGAAACATGCGCCATGATCCATCCTTCTTGTGCACCAATACTACTAGAGCAGAGAAAGAACTTTGAATAGGTTGAATTATACCAGCCTCTAACATTTCTGCAATCATACGTTCAATTTTTCTCTTTTGGACATAAGGATATCTGTAAGGCCTGATGTTTGCAGGAACACTTCCTGGAATAAAATGAATAGCATGATAATGATCACGAATAGGTGGGAGTCCTTTGGGAGTTTCAAACACATTGGAATGATTGTCCAATACATTTTGGAGATCTAGAGAAATAGATGATTTTGATGTTGGAACTTCTAGTGAGCATAATTGTGCAATTATGCCTCGTTGTTATTTCTTCAGAATATTTGTCATGACATTAAAGTTTATTATATTTCCCAGCTTCCCTGCTATACCCCTTAATTCGAATTCCTTTCCTTCCCAAAAAAATTTCAAGAAAAGTTCTTGAAAATTAAAAGCTATCGTCCCCAAATATTGTAACCATTGTACTCCTACTACAACATCAGCACCTCCCATTGGAATGGAGAGCATTGGACTATTCAATACATATTCCCCCATGGTTAGCTTGATATTATGGCATTTTCCAGAGAAATTTATAGTTCCTCCATTTGCAACCATCACTTGACATTTTGGTGCTAGGTATAGGAAACAATTCAATTCCTTGGCTACCTTACAATGAATAAAATTATGGGTACTACCCAAATCAATCAACACTATGACCTTTTTCTTCTTGATATGTCCTTCTATCTTGAGAGTTTGAGGAGTGGAAATTCTTGCCAATGCATTAAACGATATGGTCAGACTCATTTCTTCTTCTTCTAGGGTTGGTTCCTGCTGTATATCCTCTTATTTTGAAGTTTCTTGTTCATTTTATTCCTCCTCTTCAAAATCTATGTAAAATAATTTCTTCTCAACCCACTCATGACCTTTAGTGTATTTTCTATCACAACTGTAGCAAAGCCATTTTGATCTTTTTTATTCCAATTATTTTGGTGTCAATATTGTAGGTTGTGGAAGTCTAGGAGTAGAAACACTTCCATTTTTATAGATGTGAGTGGTATGTTTCCTTGTTGCCATAATTTTACATTCTATTTTTCTTGCCAACCCGAATGCCTTCTCCAGTGAATCAGGTTCCCAAACGTGATCCTCATGTTGGATGTTATCCTTTAAAGTACCTATGAAGAAATAAATCATGTGTTCCTCTGGAATATCATTTACCCTTGTATTCAATTTTTGGAAGTCCTCAATGTGCTCCACCACTGAACCCTTTTGTTTGAGATTTATCAATTTCCTAAAGAAGGTGTTACTCTTTGTATCCTCATAATGTGTTATCATTTCCTCCATAAAAATTGACCAAGTGATAATTTTTTTACGAGAGAAAAGCCATCGATACCATACAAATGTATTTTGTTCTAAATACAAAGTTTCAATGTGTACCTTTTGTGTGTTTTTCACATTATTGAGATCAAAATATTGCTCCATATGTAGTATCCTTGTTACGGGATCCTTGTCATCAAGATTTCTCATATCGATCTTTGGAATATGGTGGCTCTTCAATACCACATTAGAGTTTATGAAATCACAATTAACATTTATTTTGTTCTCATCATGAGTTTCCTCCACTATATTTTCACCATTAGGAAACATTTCTTGTATCAACTTCGTCAAACCTTCCATGTCTGCTTCTAGATCATTCTCCATGTCTTTCATGTCTTTCATTTTTTCTTCTATACCATCGATCTTAGCTTCCATGTCTTCCATGCCATTATTCAAACCATCCATATTTTCTTCCACACCTTTATTCAAACCATCCATATTATCTTCCATGCCCCTCTTCAAACCATGCATCTCATTTTTTGTTTCTCTTTGCGAGAGCAAAATTTGGTGCACTTGCTCTTGTAATTTTGATATGTCATGTTGCACTTCTTCATCTTCATGAGTCATAGTAGAGCTTTTTGAAGGCTTAATGGGTGTTGAATGCTTTTTAAAGGGGAATTTTAGAACCCAATACTGATATCTATGCTTCAATATTCCCTTGGAATTACTTCAAACTGATTTTTTAAACAAGACTTATGCAATTTGATAAAACAAATACACACATTTTTCTTGCTTTTGAGGAGCTCGATATTGAAACTAAATTATCTCTCTGATTTCAGATCTTTAATATCTGAAATTTGGTCCTGAATTAGCACTCTAAATCTTCTTTCGAATTCCACAAGTCTGACTTGATTTGGATTCTTCAAGGAAAATTTATGCCCAATCTCCCACAATGACTTAATTATGGATTGTTTCAGTAGAGCGAACTTGTACGGCGTGCCATGTGTCACTTTTTCCTCCTTCGGCTCTGAAATTTATACACAAGAAACCACAGTTTGTGTACTTGCGACCAGTTTTTACAGAATTCCAATCTGATTCTCAGAGAGAGATTTATGACGATTTTCCCACGGTCGCCTCTTTGAGATGAAATTCGGGAGCCTGGAAAAACCCTAACTTCGACAGATCATATCTTCGAAAATATTGTGAACCAAGATCTGAAATTTTTACACAAATTTCCTTGGGATTTCAGCTTTGCGTGATAATAATTTCAGCTTTTGAACCTTTGTAGAAAAAAATTTATAGCGAAAATTCCACAATGATCTATTTGGAGCAATGAAATCCTAGAATCCAAAGCTCTAATACCAAATGTTATGTAACCAGCTCCAAAAATAGAAGGAAAGAGAGATCAATGCCTTATAAATAAACCACTTCGAGGGGGAACCCTCCTTTACATTACATAAATGAAGAATTCTTGGATGATACAAATGAAAAAACCTCCTTCTATATATAGGAGTCCATGGGGTCACAATATAATCCTAGCCGACCTAACAATAATAATGTAAGGGCACAATAATAACAATATTGGGGTTACAGGGATACAAAAATAACAATAAGGGGGCTACACTAACAAAAATAAGGGACTACACTAGTAATATAGGGACCTAACATTTTCACTCCTCAAATATGCCTCCCATGTCAAGTACTGGTGGGAAAAATATTATGTGTAGAGGGACAAGAGGGAACCCTCACTATTTTCAACTACACCCACTTGGAATTATTTTTGAGATGCCATCAAAGAAAAATACTACCCTGTCGGGAGCTATGAAGATAAGCACATAAAGTGGACCACATTGTGGCAAGGAAGGGACCAAGACGTGCTGGAGTTCACAAATATTTTTCATACCCTTCGCAAAAAGTTGGGTATTAAGGATTCAAAGCGGCATTTGGTACTCAAGTATCGATATTTTCTACAAAAACACATCCAGGATGAGATGTATTTCCTCGACATCTCATCACTTGGTGTCACCTATAGATACATTTTCAAGATTGATTATAAATTTAAACAAAATAAGTGAGACTTTAGATTTTCGAATTCAAAACAAGGGATAGACACCTTGAAACCGCAAAACAAAGTACAAAGCTAAGGGAGGGTGACCCAGGAAAACCCACCAAAACTGCAAGAAAAAAACAACACCACAAATAAGGATACAGGAAAATTAGTGTAAGTTACATAAGATCCCCATTAACAACACAAGTGAGTGTCAATCCAAGCAATGACAAGTAGTAGAGTTGAAGGCTTTAGAGTCAGATGCATGTTCCGACTCTAAGTTAGAACTCGACAAGAGGAACGATCGGTATGGAAGGAAGAGACCATTATTGATGGAGCCAACACCACTTTCCGTTTTCTGCTCAAACCTTTAACCCTATACACTTTGTAGACACGACTGAGGAGTATTCCCCCCTCCCATCTCAAGGACACAGTGAGTGCTTAGAAGCAACAGGGGGGGGGGCAGGAACACATATTACCAAATGCCTACTTTAACTTTTCAATTTCTTATTCTGATTTTTTTACGCTAATATCATTTACGAAACCTGTGTATGTGTGCGACTGTGGTAAATAAAAAAAAAATGTATATCCATATAATTAATTTATCATTTATTTCATTAATTTTTCATCCTTAACTAGTGCATCATTACTTCATTATTCATTCATTAAGCAGAAACCATGAGCATTAAAGAGAGGATAACACAACATATAAGAAACACACGAAGAACACACATTCAGTTAATTTTTAGGTTTAAAATGGGCCTCACAAGGAAATTATAAAATAATAGTGGAAATAATAAAATAAGATTTGATTACATCATCAAATTTTAGAGGGAAAAAAGAAAAAACTACTTTTTCAATTTATATCCCAAATTTTTTACTCAAATTTCAAGCCGGAGTACTCGTTGGATGAAAAATTTAATTCCTCATCCAAGGAGTACCCATGTTGCATACTTTCGATGGATCCTGCTACACGAAAAATGATAAATACATCAAAAACATGATTGCAATCACGTTTTTTCATGTATTTCTCATTTTTTATGTTGCAGGTGTTAGATTCCTATAATAATAGGATTCATAATTTTGATTTGAATTTGATTAGTCTTGTAAATATGTACATACTTTTATTTCTGCAAATTGTTTTCCCATATTAGAAAATTAAAAAAATGTAAACAGGGTAAAGTCCTAAAAGAAAAATCAAAGGACTTAAAAGAAAAAAAATAAAAAAGAATAAAAAATGGACCCCAAATAAAAGAGATAAAAATAAAACATGAAAGTGATGCAAATCTAAATTCCACTACTATCCTAAAAGAAAAATCAAAGGACTTGAAAGAAAAAAAAGTAAAAAAAGAATAAAGAACGGACCCCAAATAAAAGAGATAAAAATAAAACATGAAAGTGATGCAAATCCAAATGCCACTACTATTTTCACTGCAAAAATAAAGATTATGTGCAACTTGTTCAAAATGCCATAATCCATGAAGGTTAATCAGCTTAACCTTAACCTCTCATAATTTAAATTTCATGTTGTTAGATAGAGAATAAAGATCTAGCCAAACAGTTTAACCTTGGCAGATTAGTAGTTAGGTAGAGAATAATAAGGAGCTCGATAACTTAATCTGAGCTCTTGGAAGAAATAAGGATAGAATTAGCTAGTTTGATGTTTTAAAAGAAAACGAATAAGGGTTTGCAAGCTCAAATGTACCCATGTAAATGAATAAAATATGTTAGGGTAGAAGATGGGTAGGTACAAGCAGTTTTTACAGTCATGGATAAGTAGAAAAATTGGTCAATTCATTTACTAAATTCCTTCAAAAAATCCTCCCCTTGTAAAAATACTCCATCCCCTCCATTTCCATTCTTTCCCCTTCATTTTTCCCTTTTTTCCATTATCATCCATTTCCTTTAAAAAATCCCCTTTTCATAAGTTTAAAACACATTTTACTTAAGAAAGGTAAAATTCCTTTAACTAATTCCCCTTTACCCAAAAATACTCAAAAAACCAAAAAAAAAAAAATCTTTATGCTAAGTCTAAATGCTAAAATATTATGTTGGGACCCATTATGAACAAATATACTTCCAACATCACATTTTACATTATACTTAGTTTAAACCCACATCCCACAAATACATTTTTTATTAAAATTAACTTATATATTAACTCCTTATATATACCTTTTATCCCGTATTAATATAATTCATTTATATATTATTTCCCACCCATATTTTAATTTTAACCTATGTTCTATTTCACCACATGTTATATAACTCCTCATCCCATAGGTTAAAACTATTAAACTCGGCTTATATACTGGTCTCACTATATATAATCCCCGACAATTGTAAACTTACATCTGCTCGTATCCCATTTTTTAAAAAATATATTATCCTACGCCTATCATAATACACTCCTGACTATGTATTAAACCTTAGTTTAATTACATATTTAAACCTCCCGCGACTTTGAAACCCCAGGCCCCATGCCATCTGACCTTGCATCTCTATCGCACAATCCGCTCCATCTGATCATCATCTACCAAATCCGACGACAATTATCCCTTGTCGCACATTCCTTAGTGCGATGGTTACCCTACCCAAAAGCTTGCGATAAACGTGGTTTTCAGGCTTTCTCTCCCCACTACATGTCTTAATCATATTGGATCGCATCAATCTAAATAATTCCACTTACCACCTTTGAACCCTGTGAAAACTGGTTGGCAGTTTTTGTTAATTTTTTACAACTAGGTCCAAACTCCATGTTATGATGCTCAGATGAAGATACCAATATTTTTATTGGGTTCCTCTTTCGGAGAGGTGCAAGATCAATCTAAATATCATCTTGATCCGATGAGCAGAACATTTATTTTGAATTTATTTTTAATCTATTCAAGATATGTGCAGGTCAACTTTAAGGTTTTGTACCCCAGCAGATATGTCACACACCCTCACTGATGGATATAAATAAGGTCAACGTTGGAGGACATTTCACTCATCTCATCCACATGCATCTCTCTCTCCTTGTCTGATTGGTTCGAATCACTTGGAGTCTCTTCTCTCTCCACAAGTGGGAAATCTGGCAGCATCAATTTTCTGAATTCGGTCTAGGGTTTCTACAACAAGTTTCACTAGTGTTGACTTTGGTCAACGCAAGGTCAATTTGACTCGAAAATCTCCCAGAACTTCAATTTCACTAATTCGCATTTTATGGCACTATTTTCGAGGCAAGACGTTGACTTTGAATTTTCAGCATTGACCTAGCTGTTGTTGTTGTTTGCATTGATCGTTGAATGACATCGTTGAATTTTCTGGAGTTGAATTTTGAGTTGAACATTTGGCTGTCCTGAGGGTTGTGTGACATTGCTGGTTAGCTGACCATATCGAGACTTTGTTGGTTGAAGCATCCGGTTGACCGTCGTAACGCACCATCACTCTTATATGTTTCTGGTTTGTCTTCTATCGATATACTGGTATGTTCTATCAACATTTTACTTTATTGTGTATGTGATTGTTGTCTAAATACAGAAGAGAAATTAAAGTTTCATCAATCATAGAACATCTACAAAATTTACATGGGATCATAGTTGAGGTGAAGACAAAGGCCTAATTTGTAGCAATCACCGAAGAAGAGGATGGGTTCTTGAAACTACAATGGCTTCAAGGCTAATGAAAAACTGACTGGGAAAGATGACTTCCTTGCTTGGAAGATGACATTGGATCTTATGTTGGAATACCAAGACATGGACTATGTTCAGGGTAAAATCCAAGAGCCTCCATCCACTACAATTGCTGCCACCAAAACTAAGTATAAGAAGGGGGAGATCAAAGAAAATTTTATGATCAGGGACTTAATTCACAAGAGTCTGGTTGCCTACATCTCTGAGCTGGACACATCCAAAGAGATGTATGATAAGTTGGTCCACATGTTCAAGGCCAACAATGTGAATCAAGTAATATTCTTCAAGAATCAATTGAAGAATCTGAAGAAAGGCAGGGATGAGTCTATTCATTCATATTTTCTGAAGCTAACCGAGATCAAGAACAATCTTTTGGCTATTGGGGAGACAATAGCTGATCGAGAGATGGTACTCACCGCACTTTGAGGGCTCTCATCCAAATGGCATGTGTTCAACACTACCATTCTCAGTAATAATGTGATACCTAACTTTTATGAAGTACTATCGAGATGCGTTCAAGAAGAGACAAGAATGAAGGAGTATGAAAATGAAGGAAATTCTTATTACACTGCTCATTCTAGAAAGAAGAAATTTGGTGGTACAAAGAAAAAAGGAAGAGCAGGGGCCCAAGGAAAGAAGGGAAAGTGTTACACTTGTCATAAGCCAGGTCACTATGCTAGAGAATGTGATTTCAAGAAGGATTATCCCGATGGTGATGACAACAACAACAACTGGAGGAATGGAAATCAAAGGAACAATAGGTTCAAGGGAAAGCGGAAGGATCCCTCCAGCAGAAATGGTCAACCTGTCAAAATGTCAATAAACTACATGTATGAGGAATCAAATGTTGTTGATAAAAGAAATGAATTCATTCTTGTATCTGCCCTCTATGTTGCATATCCACCCGACACTATGGATGTCTGGTTGATAGATAGTGGTGCGTCAAGGCACATCATTGGGTTCAAGGAAGCACTCTCTGATATAGTTGAGAAGTATACAAATCTGGAAATTATACTTGGAGATAATGCCACATATCCCGTGAAAGGGACAGGGACTGTGACCCTCCACTTGTCTCAAGGTCAAGTCCTCCGCTTGCAGGATGTACTCTATGTACCTAATTTGAAGAAGAGCCTTGTGTCTAAATCGGCCATGGAAGACAAAGGTTTCAATGTGGCATTCATTGATGGAAAGGTGCACATGTGGAAGAATATCTTCAAGGAAGCTATCATGATTAGCTTTAGAGTTGATACACTCTACCAAGTTGGAGGAAGTCCACTAGGAGCAATGATATATGATACTATCCAACAGACTGAACTATGGCACCGGAGGTTTGGACACCTTCACTACAAGGGCCTTCCCGAAGTAAGGAAGGTTGTGACGGGGCTGCCAGAGTTCTCAAATAATCATGAAGGTGTATGTCAGGGTTGTGCCGAAGGAAAGCATACAAGGGGACCTTTCCCCTCAAGTTTCAGAAAGACATCTGATGTCTTGCAATTAGTACATTATGATCTGTCTGGTATGTTGCCCGTGACATCCTTGGGAGGATGTTCTTATTATATGATGTTCATAGATGACTTCTCATGCAAAACCTGGGTATACTTCTTGAAGAAGAAGGATGAGGCTTTCATGTGGTTCCGTACCTTCAAAGCCTTGGTGGAAAATATGACAAGGAAGAAGATCAAGATTTTGAGGACCGATAATGGCACTAAATATGAGACGAACGAGTTCAAGAAATTTTGCATAGAAGCTGTAATCAATAGGGAGACCACAACTGTCTATACTCCTGAGTAGAATGGCGTTGTTGAACGAAAGAATAGAACCATTGTGGAAGTTGCCCGTGCCATGCTATGTGACCAGGGTCTACCAAAGTTTCTGTGGGGAGAAGCTACGAACACTGCTGTGAACATACAAAACCAATGCCCGCATTCCGCTTTTGACTCCAAAACTCCCGAAGAGGTTTTTACTAGTAAGAAACCTGACATCTCACATTTTAGAGTTTTTGGATGTCCTGTTTATTTTCATGTGCTGAAAGAAAAGAGGAAAAAGCTAGATGCTTTTGGGAAGAAAGGAATGTTTGTGGGTTACAATGAAACTTTGAAGGCCTATATAGTCTATGTGCCTGGTCAAAGAGAAGTGGATATATGCCACGATGTCACTTTTGATGAAGATGCTTCCCTGAAGAAAGTAGTCAATCTTTCGAGATCTGAGGAAGAGCATGAAGCAAGGCCTAGAAATCAAGAAAAAATCGAAGGATGAGACGATGCCTGATACTAAAGGACCGATGGACCCGATTGATCCACCTCCTTCGCTGGGGAATAGACCATCATGGCTCGGGGACACTCTCGAGGATGCCAAGGGTCATATGGCCCTAAGGGGGACATTCCGTGAAAGCAAGAAGTGGAGTAGATACCAAGAGTATCTAACAGCCATGAGTACTATTGTACAATCTGAGCCTGGACCTTTTGAGGAAGCCATAAAGCATCAAGTATGGAAGGATGATATGCACGAATATTATGAGTCCATATTGAAGAATGATGTCTGGGATGTGGTTCCAAGACTAGAGGATAAATAATTTGTCACCTCGAAATGGCTATACGAGATCAATCATGGATCTGATGGAATTTCTGAAAATTTCAAGGCAAGATTCGTTGCCCGTGGCTTCTCTCAAAAGGAAGGCATAGACTATGATGACATATTTGCACCTGTGGCATGATATACCACCATTCTATCTATCATAGCTCTTGCTACTACACAAGGATGGAGTCTTCATCAGATGGATGTGAAGATCGTATTTCTACATGGTGCGATAAAGGAAGAGGTGTATGTAGAGAAACTTCTGGGTTTCAAAGTCCAGGATCGGGACACCCATGTCTGCAGGTTGAAGAAATCCCTCTATGGGCTGAAGCAAGCACCCATAGCTTGGTACGAGAGGATAGATAGCTACCTGATGAAGTTGTGCTTCACTCATAGTAATGTTGATCCGAACCTTTACTTCAAGGTTGATAGAGAGAATCCTCTCATTCTGGTGATGTATGTGGATGACCTCTTCCTGATAGGTGTTGACCCTCTCATTCATCAGTGTAAGAGGGGGCTCGCTGTTGAGTTCGAGATGAAGGACCTAGGACTGATGCACTAATTCCTAGGCCTGGAGGTCTGGAAGAGACCTGGAAATATTTTCCTTTCTCAAGGAAAATAGATTTTGAAGCTTCTGGAAAGATTCAGTATGGTGGACTGCAAGTCTATGTTGACGCCGATGGAGCTCAACATTAATAAGTTGAGCGGAAGCGTTGTTGGGCCCGTGTTAGCAAATCCTACCGAGTATCGTCAACTCGTAGGGGGCCTGATGTTCTTAGTGAACACCCGTCCAGATATATGTTTCGCAGTGAACACTTTGAGTCAACAAATGGTTGAGCCTCATCACACTCACTTGGTTGGTTCCAATAATCTTCTAAGATATATTTGGGGCACGATAAACCATGGGCTGAGATACATTGCTAGGAGCCTGACACTCCTTGGATATACTGATGTCGTTTGGGCTGGCAGTGTGGTGGATCGTAAAAGCACATCGGGATGCTGCTTCACACTTGGATCTGCTTCGATATCATGG
The DNA here is from genome assembly GCA_034641835.2 of Pinus albicaulis. NCBI lineage: Eukaryota > Viridiplantae > Streptophyta > Pinopsida > Pinales > Pinaceae > Pinus > Pinus albicaulis. The sequence goes on from CM076577.1 coordinate 1,471,666,167, forward strand.
ATGAGAAGGAACCAGAAGTTGGTGGCTTTGAGCACTGCAGAGGCCAAATACATTGCAGTGAGTATGGCCTATCGTGAAGCATTTTGGTTGCGAAATATCTTCAGTGAGTTGTTCAGGCATGTGCTAGATACCACCATGATACTCTGTGATAACCAGAGTGGGATTCGCTTGTCCGAGAATCCCGTATTCCACGATCGATCCAAGCATATTGATATCAGGTACCACTTTATCCGGGATATGGTACAACGAAGTGTCGTAAGGCTCGATCATATAGGAACTGATGAGTAGGTCTGGATATTCTCACAAAGCCCTTGGGGAAGGTCAAGTTCCTAAGCTTCCGTGAGAGTCTTGGTATCGTGGAACGACCCTATGATGAGGGTCCTGTTGGATGATGAGCTATGGGAGCTCTAGGGGGCTTTGGGGATATCTTCTCGGAGCTATAAGCAACCATAGGGCTAGGCTTGCCGAACCTTGTTGGTGTCCTTCTGCCCCACCGTTGTGATGATTGAGTTGGTTCACCTCTCATTATCTGTGCCACATATGCATCCTACCCATTGAGTTCAGGGCTCATGGGAAGTACCTCTCATTTGGCCAGTGAGGTGGGAAAAGCTAGAGACTAGTAGAAAATATTGATGGATGCATCAAAGATTGTCGTACTCGCTATCTAGGATGGCACAGTCCAACCAATTGATTTGGGATCAAGCCTAGTGAGGTTTTGAACCTCCTACTAACTTCGGGTCAGATAAACCAACTTTGGGTTGGTATGAGACTCTTTGTGAGTCCTATAGAGGTTTCGGACCTATGGGCTGAATTTGTCAGCCGGGAATGATGTATTTGTGAATGACCCATTTCTGTTCTGAAATAAAGAGATAGAAAAGAAAATTACGGCTGGATGATGCACAATGTTGGATTGCGCAGGTGGATGGAGTTCTCCCTAGTTGAGAGGGCGTGTTAATTTTGGACAACTAGGTCCAAACTCCATGTTATGATGTTCAAATGAAGATACCAATATTTTTATTGGGTTCCTCTTTCGGAAAGGTGCAAGATTTATCTAAAGATCATCTTGATCCAATGAGAAAAACATTTATTTTGAATTAATTTTTGATCTATTCAAAATATGTGCAGGTCGGCTTTAAGGTTTTGTACCCCAGCAAATGTGTCACACACCCTCACTAATGGATATAAATAAGGTCAAAGTTGGAGGAAATTTCACTCATCTCATCCACACACATCTCTCTCTCCTCATATGATTGGTTCGAATCACTTGGAGTCTCTTCTCTCTCCACACGTGGGAAATCTGGCAGCAACAATTTTCTGAATTCGGTCTAGGGTTTCTGCAGCAAGTTTGACCAGCGTTGACTTTGGTCAACGCAAGGTCAATTTGACCCGAAACTCTCCCAAAACTTTGATTTCCCTAATCTTCATTTTTTGGTACTATTTTCGAGGCAAGACATTGACTTTGAATTTTTAGCATTGACCTAGATGCTGATGTTGTTTGCGTTGATCATTGACTGACAACATTGACTTTTTTGGGGTTGACTTTTGAGTTGACCGTTTGGCTGTCCTGAGGGTTGTGTGACATTGTTGGTTAGCTGACCATATAGAGACTTTGCTGGTTGAAGCATCCTGTTGACCTTCATAATGCACCATCACTCTTATATGTTTCTAGTTTGTCTTCTGTCGATCTACTGGTATGTGCTATCAGCATTTTACTTTATTGTTTATGTGATTGTTGTCTAAATACCGAAGAGAAAGTAAAGTTGCATTAAGCATAGAATATCTACAAAAATTTACAGTTTTTTCATCCCCTGCGCCTAAACCACTCATCCATTTGAATTGACCGCACAATCAATGCATTCATTTTTTAATGAAAAATGTTTATAAACCACCCATTTGCACTCTTTGTACTCTTTTGTTACCGTTTACATGAAGAAGAATAATTACAGACCAAAAATACTGCTGCCGACTCTATTTTTAAACCTAAGTGAAACATAATTTACCAATTTGACTGCTACAAACATGCAAAAGTCAAACAAGTGCTTATAAAGACTAGCAAAAGCTTCTGAAAGCTTTCTACACCTCATAAACCCTCCTGCATAGAAAAACTTCAGTATTCCCAGGTTCTTTAGAAGAACAGACCCATTCATCAATATACAGAAGTAATACAGCTAAATTGAATCATTTAGGAGCCTTTTGCATTCCTAAAAGCCTTGTTACTTCCTGAAAAACCCTTATTCTATAAACCCTGGGCATGTTTGCAGAGATTCTGAAACTTTGGACTGTTAAAGATTACAAATTTTGTAAATTGAAGGAGTTTAAGCCATCTCCAGACCTAAAATATCCTTCTGTGACCTTCAAATCCTTTTCTATAGCCCTTAGGCATCCTTTTTGCATAGAATTGATGTCTTGAGACTACTTTTTATCACAGAGAGTGCATTACAGGCCCTAGATATCTTTTGCAGAACCTTTAAAGTCTCGCAGTTGATTTTTTATTACAGAGATTACAATTTGGTTAATTGAATGAGTTTAATTTTTTTTTACAGAAAATATATAACCCCTGATTCTATCCAAATCCCTATGCAAAACCTGTTATACATTTCAGAGGTGCTCCTAGAGCCTAGATCAGTGTTTTTAAAAAAATTCAAAAGAGTAAAAAATTGATAAATCAAGTAAATAAATGGATTCCAAGAACATTCTAGTTGTCAATCCTCTATAACCTCCTGTTGCAGATGTAGAGCACATTCCCTTGGCTGATGTAGACATCAAAATTTCTAACACAACCATAGAGTTAAACCTTCTTGAGCTCCACTGCCAGAGCCAAGAGAAATCCATAGACTAGGTTGATGATGTTTTTACTTGGGAGTCCAATTTTCCAAAATATGTTGTTCCTCAGACCTTTGAATGTATAGAAGTAATTAGACTCTGCCAGTATTGCTATTTCCCAGATCAGAGAGCCATAGTGAACTCTGAAAAGGAATTTTTGTTTACCATTATAGCTGAGTCTATCAACCAGATGCTACACATATAGCCTGGGCCAAATGAAGTTCCCTTATCCATTGAAGCACTCACTTAGTTATACTTGGATCTGGGCTTCCCCAAGAGGTTCCAGATTTTCCAGACCTTCATGCCTTCTTATGTAGAAATCCCCAAGTTAAATCCTCCATACTCTTCTACAAAATTCTCTGAAAGAACAAGACATATCATCTCCATGTTGTCTTTCATTCTTGGCTATTTTAGTGATGAACATGCTGATGTAGCAGTGCTAGGTTTATTTTCTATTTTTACACCTGGTTAGCCTCCTGCTACCATTTTCAACTTTTCCCAATACCTTGCTAACAATATCCATGAGCAGTTGGTCAAACTGCCTTCTAAAGGTGTTTTTAAGTATTCTTCATTCCTATTTCATATGTTCTTATACTTTCAGTCTGAAAATTTTCCTATAAACTTTCAGAAGCTTGATGTGGAAGGAAACCCACAATCAGTCATTTTTTGGACTTCCTTAATAAGGAAAGACTCCAATGAGTTCACTTATACAGATTTTATAGATCCCTTCATTCATCCAATGGTTAATTTACTGAACAGAAGTATGCAACCCAAAATTAGTAATGAAATCAAGAATATTTTTCAGTTGTATGAGAAAAATAGGACAGGTGGTTGGTACTTGTACCAAAATTACACTAAAATAAGAGTTTATGGATAAAGTATTATCCCTTATAAACTACCCAAATACCACCCTATGATGTTATTTTCCCTGGAATACATAAGGCAGATTCTAAATTCAAATGCAGTTAACTTCTTGGCAGCAAATAAAAAGACACAGTTCAAGTTGAAGAACCAGGTTGGTCCCTTCATTCGTAATCACAGAGATGCAGTTCCTGAGGCTGAGAAACATTTACAAGAGTTCAATTTCAGTCCTAGTTTCCTATGGTATTATGATCCCCTTGGTGTTATTAGTAAAATGAGAGTTAAATGCTAATTAACTCCATATGTACATGAAAAGAAGCCAGAGATTGACAAATTCTCAAACCAATCTGAATGGTTAGAGAATACATTGGTAGAGGTCGAGAAGCAAAGTGATACTAGTAAAACTTTGCAAACTCCAACCCAAGAAGATAGAAATGTGAAGAGAAACATAGAGGAAGGATCCTATACAACAGAGACTAAATTAAAATTGAGATATAGTAAAAAGCCAAAGTTAAATCCTACCAATAAAGAAAAGGAGACAATAGAGGTGATTGATACAGAAATTACAGAAAAAGACAATGCACCTAATACACATATTCAAGAGTAAAATCAGCCCACTAATTCAAACACATAGCTAATTCAGAAACAACATAGTGTTGAAGTTTCTTCTTCCAAGAAAACAACAAAAAAGGACATGGATATCAAAGAAAGATACAAAGAAATCAAGGCCAAAAATGAAGAAATTAAAAATGAAATATATTCTCAATATATGAAACTAACTCTTGGCAACCAGAATAGGCTACTTTCTGCCTTTGACTATAAGGAGAAAAATTTGCAGATGACATTTCTTCAACCCACTGTTCAAACTCCTAAATCATCTTCTAATTATAAAAAGTTAGATTTTGAAGTCTTGGCTAAGAATATTCATCCTCTGGACCAAATTGAGTTTCATAAGCAGGCATAAGAGAAGATATATTCTATAATTACTACCAAGGCCATGAGTGCATAGAAACTACAAAACACTCTTGTAAATGTCAGAGATCAGCTCAAATTAGAGAAAACATCTTCACAGGAAAAAGACACTATAATTAAATCCTTGGAAGAACTAGTAATTGAAGTGGGATATGATCCTCAAAATGTAAAAGATGCAGAAGAATTGATCAAAAAGAAAAATGCAGACATTGTTGCACTTAAGAAGAAATTGAAGCTGCCTCCAACAGAACATCCTCAAGCCAAGGAGGTTTTACAAGATACCAATCAAAAAGATGAGATGATGAATCTCATTTTACAGTTGACTACACAGATAAAGGAAATGGAGATAGAAATGGACAAGATGGTCCAGGAGAAAGAAACCAACAAAGAAGAGGAAATTCTTGCCACTATCATCCCTGTAGTTACAATAGATATACCTTCTACTTTGGAAGAATCACTGGCTCCTAATGTTCCAATGGCTACAACATTACTAGTCACTTCATCAACAACTTCAACAACAGAATCTTCAACAACAACAACACAACTTTCAGATGAAGAAAACAAGCTAGTAAAGTCTATGCAAGACATTTCTATTCAGACCAATGAGATAAACAGACTGAAATAACAAATCAAAGGTCTTGAAGATGCAAAGAAACTTGCTCAAATAAATGCTAAGAATGAAGAACAAAAATCCAATACATTGAATGAGAAACTGAAAAAGTTAGAAAAAGAACTAACACTGAAGGAGCTAATGGCACATGTTAAGCAGCAGTTATGGTCCAATATCATTGAATCTGTCAATGATATTTTTCCATCCATACATGTCATATATGAGCAAAAATATTTAGTGAAATCAGAAAGAGAATCAATTTAAAAGATCAAAGAAGAGCCTGGTAAGAAACCTGAAGAAGCTCTTGAAATCATCAAGTTTATAAATTATAAGAACATGCAAGAGCTAGAAGAGATTGGTATTAATGATAGAACATAGACCATCCTAGAAGTTACGAAGGTAATCTCTAAAAAGAATTTGATGATACAGTTAGAAGATAAATGCCAGAACATGGAGATTACTATTACAAGGTTCATGATCAACTTTGATGTTCTAAGGAAAAAGGGCCTTCCTAATCCTCTAGTTATCAATGATAGATTAATGAAGCGGGATGATTATAATAAAAATATCAGAGAGTTTTCCAGATAGACAGTGAACAATTCAACCTTGCAGGAAATCCCAACAGGGAAGGTGCTCTACAAGAATTTTGAGAATTTGTTTTACCTACAGCATGACGTGAAACACTTATTTGTGAACAAGAAAACATTCTCAAAGTATACTGAAGTTGATGAAAACTTTAGAAGGATGATGAAGATAAAACTACCAGAGGCAGAATTCTAGGAAAAATTGATTGATCTACTGTAAAATCAAATTGCAGTAAGCACAGAGCAGTGAAAGTAAAAAATAGAGCTTGTTGTTTTTACATCAGCATTTATAGTTTCACAATAAAAGAGTATCAGATGAAAGAGTATCGGTTCTAGGTCAAATTTTAAAGTAAATCAAATACTACAAAGCAGAGATGAATCTGCCAGCATGGAAGACACTTCACTGTCCAGCAGCAGCTTCATTGAACAACAAAGAGATAAAGCAGTGAGAAAATCAAGACATCGAACCATTTATTTCAATAAAAAAGGGACAACTAGCATTTGTTTGGAAGCTGTCACCATCTTCTTGCATGAAGATATTTACTTTCCATGAATAATTCCTAAGTTTATTCTAGGATATTTTGTATGAATTTTATGGTATAGATACTTCTCATTTAGAAGTATTGAGTGTGGATGAAATTTTGAACATTTCTATAGTTGTACTATTATGAACCTAAGGGTGATTATACCAATTTCAATTCAACAGATTGGATTAAAGAAATAAAGCATCATATTACAGGACTCATGTGTTGTGCCACTACAATGAAGTATTTTCACTTGTTTCTTTGTCAATTTCTTATGTTTTTCATCAATTCTTGAATGTGTTCTAAATCTTAATGATAAATCAGGAATTTTTATTTCAGAATATGTTAAAGCACTTAGTCTTGACTGATTATCATTTATATTTTTTCCACTGATATCTAGACTAAGGAACCCTTAATTGCTCCCTATTTTCGATTGGCCTCTGCCTATTCACTCATAATCCGGATTTAAGAACCCTTAATTGCTCTTTCACCCCGATTGAAACCATTTTCACCATCAGCCTTGAAGATCTGAAGTAACTCTGCTATCTTTCCCTGCAAACATTTTCCCTTTAGCCTTTGATCCTGATCTGACTTCTTAACACATTGACTCCATTAGCCCAATGGAATATAGATCTACAACTATCCATCTAAGTGATTTCACCACCAAATCAAATCAAAATCCAAAACCAATTTACCCTACATAACTGGCCTAAAATCAATTAAAATCAACAAAGATAAATCATATAAAGAGATCCCTCTCTGAGCAATAGGAAGGCTAGATCCTAAGGATTAAAAGTAGGTTTTTGGTTACCTCTTATATTCTTTAAACAAAAAATAAAAAATCTCGCAACTATTAAGAATTATTGGAGTGATAACAAACTAGCGACTCCACTATGGAACTAACCAATCCTCAGTGTTTTAAATTGATCTCAAAATAAATATTTTCACATGTTTTTTAACCTTAAGATTGCTTTAAACAAGTTGTGAGTATATTTTCATAAAAAATTGTAATTCTGGCTTCTAGAAGAGTCTCTTATACTAGGTCTAATCCAGATCCAGAACTTGTTGTCATAGTAGATAATCCTGATAGAATTGTAAAGAAAAACAAAAGAGTAGAGCATATAGGAAATAAAACTCCTTTGATCAAAGCAAATTCTCTCCCAAAAAAGTTATCAAGTTTACAAGACATTCCATTTGATCTAGATTTTGAACAAAAAAATTTTAGAACTAAATCAGAAAGTGACATTTATAAGACTGTGATAGATCCCGATTTCATTTCATTCGTTGAAACCAAGAAGGAAATTGTTTCAGTTGATTCTAATCAAAAAAAATTTGAATTATATGATAAACTTGATAATTTAGCTACAACTTTGATTAAATAAATAGATGAAGCTTATTTACAACATTCAATTGAATTGAGTGCTTTGTCTGATTATACACCTAAGCCTTCTACCTGTTATTTATCTCCTAGTCATTGAGAATATGTAGGTTCATCTTTTTTTACTACCACCTCATCTATTATTTCCACCACACTTCCTTCCATAGACTCATTCATTCCCAAACTTCCATTACAACCTAGAATTTTATTCCCATCTTCCACCATTGTAAGTTCATCCCATAGCATTTTACTGCTTTTTCTAGTACCTCATCCTCATTTCCAAGCATCTCTTCTAGTACTGCTGCTACATTTCCCAATACTTCAATCAGCATCCCAACTACAACTTCTTCTATCCCAAGCTCATCTGCAAATACTTCCACTTCATCACCTAGTACAGGTAATTTACCTACTATCCCAACTAGAAATTTAGCCATGGATGCTAGATATGCACCTCTGGTCCTACCAACTCAGTTACATGATATGCCCCAAGATTATCAAAGAAAATCCCTCAATTTGATGGAACCACTCACTACACTACACAATAGCATGTTAACAAAATGACAGACTAATTTTAACTTCATGAAATAGATGATGTAGATGTTCAAATGAGACTTTTCACTCAAACATTAACTGGTGATGTGAAAAAGTGGTTTAAAGGTTTGAATGATGGTAGTATAGCTGATTTAGCTATTTTCCATAGAATTTTTCTTAATAGATGGGAGAAGAAGAATAATCCATTACAGATTTTGTCTGAATTTGAAAATATAAAAAGAGCACCTAATGAAACGGTTCAAGATTATTGCACAAGATATAACAATATTTACAATGCAATCCTTGCTAATCTTAAACCTCCTCCAGAGTTTGTCTTGATCAAATTTCCTGATGGATTTGATACATATATAGCATAAAAACTAAGAGAGAGAAATCCTGAAACCTTAGAGAAAATGAAAATTAATGCTGTGAGTGTAGAAGCAAACCTCTTAGCCAATAAAGCTAGATTAAGAAATGAGAGGAGAGTGATAATAAAAGAGGAAACATCAACCTCAGATTTGAAAATAGATAACTTAGCAAAAACATTAGAAATAATTATGGATAGGTTAGATAACATGGAAAGGAAGCCACAGTGGGATAACCAACAACAAGGACCTCAAATAAGAAATCCCAATTTCAGGAAAAACACCAACACTGGAAAATCTAGAGAATCAACACCTGAACAAACAATAAGACCACCTTTCCAAGAGAATTATGTTGAAATTTCTCACCAAAACGAAGATGATGAAGACACCCAGATAAATCTAATGGGAATTAATGATGATAACACCATTTTTCTTACACAAGAAGAGTAAGAGTTTTATGAATTACAACTGTTACAATTAGAATCTGGTGAATCTTTTGATTACAAGCACGGTTATGAGTTTGCAATTAATGAAGTTCATAAGCAATACAACCTTAGGAGAGAGAAAAATGTATATCCCCCTACTAAGAAATCTTCCAAAACCCAAACAAAGAAAACAGTAGAGGCTCCTACCACTAAAGTTCTACAAATCCTCCCTAGGGAAACCCAGCAAAACTCTAGTTCAAAATATAAAAATTCATATTCTAATCAGAAAATTTCAAGTCTTAAAATTTCACCTAGTCCTAAAATTGTTGACATAACATATGTTGATGTTAAAACATCAACAAATCCTCAAAAATATGCTGCTGCCAAAACAACAAATTCTGCTAAAACAATAATTTCAGATTCAAAAACATATGTTCCTTATCCAAAATCAGCTGATCCTAAAACAACCACTGCTAAAACAGTTGCTGAAACATCAAAACCTGCCAAAACTTCCACTGCATCTCAAACTGTCCCTGAAAAGAAAATTAAAAGTAGTAAAACAGTGGAAACACAAACAGAAAATGAAAAGCCAGTTGTAGAAAAAGAAGATAAACCCACTCAAACTACAGTTACAAAGGAAGAAATAATTTAGCTAGGAAAATCACAAGCACCATTCAACATCCAAGCTAAAATTGTAAAACTGAAGATACCAATTCCTTTGACAGAATTGGTAAAACATGACCTATACAAATCACACATGACTGAAACTTTAAACATGAATGATGGAGAAGATTCTGTCAATTTGAATGATGATCAACCAGAGCTAATTTTTGGTCTTGATGTGAATGGGAAATACCAAGAAGGAGGAGTTCCTCCTTTCTACATTAGTTTAATTGTTCATGATAAGATTTTACATAATGCAATGCTATATTTAGGAGCTTCACATAATTTAATGCCAAAAGTAATCATGGAGACCTTGAATTTAGACATTACAAGGCCATATAAAGATCTCTTTTCATTTGATTCCAGCAAAGTGAAATGTTTAGGTTTAATCAAATATTTATGTGTTACATTAGTTCAATATCATAGAAAAAGCATGATCATGGATATTGTAGTAGCTGACATCCCTCCCAAATATGGAATGCTCTTATCTCGCTCATGGGGAGCTAAACTGCAGGGATCTCTACAACTCGATATATCTTATGCAACAATGTTAGTTTTTGGCCAACCCAAGAAAATTTACAGACATACATTAATGAAATACATGGTTAGTAGTGTAGAAAGACCTTGAAACTATCCCATTTATTATACACCTACTGATATGGATTCCTTTATTTTATATAATTCTGAAACTGGCATTGAAAACAACACTAAATTAAAACAGAAAGAAAAATATCTAGACAATGAAAACAATTTTCATGAATCAATGTGGCATTTAGACTTTGATGGATCAATTAATAAATTAGGAGCGGGAATAGGATTTTTTATACATAACATGGAATAGAATCACTCTGAAGTTCATGCCTTTAGATTAAATTTCAAATGTACCAACAACATGGCAGAGTATGAGGCTCTGATTTTAGGATTACAAATTGTTAGAAATTTAGGAGGAAAAAGAGTTTCAATCATGGGAGACTATGATTTAATTGTAAAATATATTAGAGGAGAATATTCTATGTATGATCCATGATTAATCCAATATAGATAAACAATATTATATTTGATCAAAGAATTGCTTGACTGTGACTTTGTTGTAATTCCTAGAAAACAAAATTCTCAAGCACACAGTTTAGCAACTTTTGCTAGTACTTGTAATCTGCCTTTTCAGCCTAATCATCAATATACAGCCAATGTTAAACACAGGCCTACAATACCAGACAATCTAAAATACTGGAAAATATTTTCATAGGATGAACAGATTTATCATTTCATGAATTCTGAAGGAGAGTTTCAGAATTGTAACATAGACACAGATTGTATAGTAGATCAAAACATAGATAGTGAGATCGATATAAAAAATGTAGATGTAAATAACTTATATTTTACTAAAACCACTAAATTTACACAAGTATAAATAGAAGAATTAACTGATGATGATTTTGACATTTTAAACCTCAAGAACAACTTTTTACCTAAGGGATTAGTCGCTTTAGAAGATCTTTTTTATTCTAATGATGTTGCAAGAAAACAAAATATGGAACCATTAAGATCTGACATAGAAGAATGTAATATAGGAACAAAATTAAAGCCTAAGATGATAAAAATTTCAAAAACTTTACCTCAAGAAGTAAAAGTAAAATACATAGCTCTGTTTAAGGAATTTCAGGATGTATTTGCATGGAGTTATGAGAACTTAAAATTTTATGACACTAGCATAATACAACACAAAATATCTATAAAAGAAGATAAAAAACCTTTCAAACAGAAGCTCGAAAGAATCAATACAGTTTTATTACCTTTGATTGAAAAATAGGTTAAGAGAATGTATGAAGCCCAAATCATTGCACCAATCAGATATTTTGATTGGGTTTCAAACTTAGTTCCCACTAGGAGAAAGACTGGGGAAATCAGATTGTGTGTTGATTTTCAGAATTTAAATAAAGTGTCCTTAAAAGACAGCTACCCTCTCCCCAATATGGATCACATTTTACAGAGGGTGGTTGGTTCATCTAGGATTTCATTACTTGATTCTCTGGGTATAACCAGATTTTAGTTCAGAAAGAAGACCAAGCAAAGACTGCTTTTACCACTCCATGGGGTACTTTCATGTATGTGAAAATGCCTTTTGGGTTAATGAATGTAGGAGCTACTTTCCAAAGAGCTATGGACATAGATTTTGCTAAATAAATTCATGATTTTCTTTTGATTTATCTAGATGATATTACTGTATTTTCAAGGATTGACAATGAACATCTAGATCATCTCAGACAAGTGTTTATCAAATGCGGGAAATTTGGAATTTATTTAAATCCTAAAAAGACTCTATTTGGACTTGAAGAAGGTAAATTGTTAGGACATATCATATATAAAGAGGGAATTAGGATAGACCCAGCTAGAATAGAGGCCATTCTGAATATTAGTCATCCTAGGAATATTAAAGAATTGCAAGCTTTCTTAGGTAAAATAAATTTTCTCAGAAGATTCATTTCAAACTTAGAAGAGTTAATTAGAGAACTTAACAATATGTTGAAAAAAGAATCAACACTTAAATGCACAGTGGAGGCAAAGCAATCATTTGAATTAATTAAGCAAGCCTTGAAAAAAAAACCAGTCCTAATAAGTCTTGATTTCAAAAAAGATTTCATTATTTTTTCTTTTCGTTCAGAACACACTATTGCAGCAGTCTTACTACAGAAAAATGATAAAGGTTATGAGCAGCCCATTGCTTTTTTCAGCAAATCACTTAGAGATGCTACTTTAAAGTATAACATAATGGAGAAGCAAGCACTAGCATTAGTGAAAGATATCAAATACTTTAGAGTATATATGTTGTATTCACATATCATTGCTTATGTTCCACATTCAGTAGTGAAGGACATTCTAACTCAAAATGGGCTTGATGGTAAAAGAACAAGTGGATTGCCACCATTTTGGAATATGACATGGAAATTGAGCCCACAAAACTCATTAAATGTCAAGGTTTAGCCAAACTCATGGCTGATTTAAACTTCCAGGCCTTGGATATTATTTTTATTGCCCAACTAGATGATCAGGAAGAGATGGTGACTCCAGAGATCAGTGAAGCCTTTTTAGACTCACCATGGTATGCAGATATTATATTTGTATTACTTAATTTACAAGCTCCTCCTGGATTATCAAGAAATAAAGCTATATTTTTAAAGTTAAAGGCAATGAATTTTTGTATCATAGATAATGCATTATTTTGGAAAGATCATGGTGGAATTTTATTGAATTGTTTGCTTAAAGAAGAAGCTGATAAATTTTTGGAAGAATTTCATGTAGGTGATTGTGGAGGACATCTTTACTGGAATACTACTACAGATAAAATCTTGAGAGTTGGTTTTTACTAGCCTACACTTTTTGCAGATGTGAAAAAGTATGTGGCCTCCTGTCATAAGTGCCAAATCTTTGAGGGGAAGAAAAAGTTGCTACCTTTACCCATTAAACCCATATCCACAGAGATGCCTTTTCAACAATGGGGTCTTGACTTCATTGGTGAAATTCACCCTCCATCCTCATCCCAACATAAGTGGATTTTGACAGCCACTCACTATTTCACCAAGTGGATAGAAGCCATTCCTTCTAGGCAAGCCACTGATACTGTCATAATCTCATTTTTAGAAAACAACGTACTGTCTAGATTTGGATGCCCCCAAAATATCATAACTGATAATGCAGCTGCTTTCAAGTCTAAAAAGATGATTGACTTCTGTAATAAATACCACATTACCCTTGGCCATTCCACTGCTTATTACCCCCAAGGTAATGGTCTTGTTGAATCCTCCAATAAAAGCCTTGTGAATATCATCAAGAAACTACTAGGAGACAATAAGAAAACCTGGAACAAAAGATTAGTCAATGCCTTATGGGAAGACAGACTTACCACAAAGAAATCTATTGGTACATCCCCTTGCCAGCTTGTTTATGGGATGGATGTTGTTTCTCCATCCTCTCTAGGAGTGCCAATGATGAAAATAATCCAATAATTGAAAGTTGAAACCAATGATATCCAGAGAAGGATAAATCAAACCATACACTTGCAACAAACCAGGGAATATGTCTATCTCAAGTCTCAAGTCATTCAAGAGAAGATTAAAAATATATTTTACATGAAAACTAAGGAAGATGATTTTTACACAAGTGACAAAGTTCTTAAGTGGGATTCTAGGAGAGAAGAGAAAGGTAAACATGGGAAATTTGATTTCTTATGGAAAGGCCCTTATGTCATTTATGGTTACAGAGGTAACAATGTTTTCTTTTTGAAATATTTGGATGGATGATATCTACCAGGTGGACCTATCAATGGTAGAATACTGAAGCATTATTATTCCCAAGAATAAAAATAGTTCACTTTACTTTACTCATTGTACATAACATTGCATATTTTAGATTTGGATTGGATGTTTTTCTAACAAAGTTGAAGCCCGGAGAGAAGGCCCTAATATTTGAAGGAAAAATATCATAAGTATGAATATTGCAGAGTTCAGAAAACAGTTTCAAGGCCAACACAGTCAGATTCATAGGCTACTAGTCTCAAAGTTCTTGACATTTCACCAGGAAATGCCATCCCCATGTGGAGCCACTGTTAAAGTCTTATAATAATAGGATTCATAATTTTGAATTGACTTTGATTAGTCTTGTAAATATGTACATACTTTGCTTTCTACAAATTGTTTTCCTATATTAGAAAATTAAAAAAATGTAAAGAGGGTAAAAGCCCTAAAAGAAAAATCAAAGGAATTAAAAGAAAAAATATCAAAAAGAATAAAAAATGGACCCCAAATAAAAGAGATAAAAATAAAACATGAAAGTGATGCAAATCCAAATGCCACTACTATTTTCACTGCAAAAATAAAGATCATGTGCATCTTGTTCAAAATGCCATAATCCATGAAGGTTAAATAGCTTAATCTTAACCTCTCATGATTTAAATTTCATGTTGTTAGATAGAGAATAAAGATCTAGCCAAACAGTTTAACCTTGGCAGATCAGTAGTTAGGTAGAGAATAATAAGGAGCTCAACAACTTAATATAAGCCCTTGGAAGAAATAATGATAGAATTAGTTAGTTTGTTGTTTTAAAAGAAAAATAATAAGGGTTTGTGAGCTCAAATGCACCCATGTAAATGAAGAAAAAATGTTAGGGTAGAAAATGGGTAGGTACAAGCAGTTTTTACAATCATGGATAAGCAGAAAAATTGGTCATTTCATTTACTAACTTCCTTCAAAAAATCCCCCCCTTTTAAAAATACTCCATCCCCTCCATTTCCATTATTTCGCCTTCACTTTTCCCTTTTTCCCCATTATCATCCATTTCCTTTGCAAAAATCCCCTTTTCCTAAGTTTAAAACATATTTTACTTAAGAAAAGTAAAAGTCCTTTAACTAATTCCCCTTTACCCAAAAATACTCAAAAAACCAACCAAAAAAAATACTTTATCCTAAGTGTAAATGCTAAAATATTATGTTGGGACCCATTCTGAACAAATCTGCTTCCAACATCACATTTTACATTATACTTAGTTTAAACGCACATCCCACAAATACATTTATTTATTAACATTAACTTAAATATTAACTCCTTATATATATATACCTTTTAGCCCGTATTAATATAATTCATTTATATATTATTTCCCACCCATCTTTTAATTTTAACCTATGTTCTATTTCCCCACATGTTATACAACCCCTCATCCCATAGGTTAAAACTATTAAACTTGGTTTATATACCGGCCCCACTATATATAATCCCCGACAGTTGTAAACTTACATCTTCCTATATCCCATTTGTTAAAAAATATATTATCCTCCACCTATCATAATACACTCCCGACTATGTATTAAACCTTAGTTTAAATACATATTTAAACCTCCCGTGACTTTGAAACCCCGGGCCCCATGCCATCTGACCTTGCATCACTATCGCACAATCCGCTATGTCCGATCATCATCTACCAAATCGAACGACGGTTATCCCTTGTCGCACATTCCTTAGCGTGATCATTTACCTACCCAAAAGCTTGCGATAAACGTGGTTTTTGGGCTTTCTCTCCCCGCTACGTGTCTTAATCATATTGGATTGCATCAATCTAAATAATTTTGCTTACCACCTTTGAACCCTGCGAAAACTGCTTGGCATTTTTTCCTCCTCCATGCCCAAAGCACTCATCCATTTGAATTGACCAAGCAATCAATGCATTCATTGTTGAATGAAATTTTTTTATAAACCACCAATTGCACTCTTTTTACTCTTTTGTTACTGTTTACATGAAGAAGAAGCATTGCAGACCAAAAAGACCATTGTCGACTCTATTTTTAAGCCTAAATGAAACAAAATTTACCAATTTGATTGCTACAAACAATGCAGAAGTCATCCAAGTGCTTATAAAGACCAACAAAATCTTTTGAAAGATTTGTACACCTCAGAAAGCCTCCTGCACAAAACAACTTCAGTTTTCCCAAGTATTCTTCCGAAGAATAGACCCATTCATCAATATAAAGAAGTAATACAACTAAATTGAATAATTTAGGAGCATTTTGCATTCCTAAAAGCCTTGTTACTTCTTGAAAAACCCTTTTTATGTAAACCCTGGGCATGTTTGTAGAGATTTTGAAACTTTGGACTGTTAAATATTACAGATTGAGTAAATTGAAGGAGTTTAAGCCATATGCATACCTAAAAAAATCCTTCTGTGACCTTCAACCCTGGGCATGTTTGTAGAAACTTATGTAAACCCTGGGCATGTTTGTAGAGATTTTGAAACTTTGGACTGTTAAAGATTACAGATTGAGTAAATTGAAGGAGTTTAAGCCATATGCATACCTAAAAAAATCCTTCTTTGACCTTCAAATCCTTTTCTACAGCCCGTAGGCATCGTTTTTGCATAGAATTGATGTCTTGAGACTACTTTTTATCACAGAGAGTGCATTACAGGCCCTAGATATCTTTTGCAGAACCTTTAAAGTCCTGTAGTTTCTTTTTTATTACAAATATTACAGTTTGGTTAATTGAATGAGTTTAAAACCTTTTTATAGACAATAGATAACCCCTGATTCTATCCAAATCCTTCAGTAAAACCTGTTATAAATTCCCGAGGTGCTCCTACAGGCCTAAAACAGTGTTTTAAAAAAAATTCAAAAGAGTAAAAATTGGATAAATCAAGTAAATAAATGGATTCCAAGAACATTTTAGTTGTCAATCCTCTACAACCTACTGTTCTAGATGTAGAGCACATTCCCTTAGCTGATGTAGACTTCAAAATTACTGACACGGCCACAGATTTCAACCTTTTTGAGCTCCATTGCTGGAGCCAAGAGAAATCCATAGACCAGGCTAATGATATTTTTACTTGCGAGTCCAATTTTCCAAAATATGTTGTTCCTTAGACCTTTGAATGTCCAGAAGTAATTAGACTCTGCCAGTCTTGCTATTCCCATATCACAGAGCCATAATGAACTCTGAAAAGGAATTTTTGTTTACCATTATAATTGAGTCTATCAACCAGATGCTACACAAACAACCTGGGCCAAATGAAGTTCCCTTATCCATTGAAGCACTC
This sequence comes from Pinus albicaulis, assembly GCA_034641835.2. NCBI lineage: Eukaryota > Viridiplantae > Streptophyta > Pinopsida > Pinales > Pinaceae > Pinus > Pinus albicaulis. The sequence goes on from CM076577.1 coordinate 1,471,683,481, forward strand.
ACTCAATTATACTTGGATCTGGACTTCCCCAAGAGGTTCCAGATTTTCCAGACCTTCATGCCTTCTTATGTAGAAATCCCCAAGTTAAATCCTCCATATTCTTCTGCAAAATTCTCTGAAAGAACAAGAAATATCATCTCCATGTTGTCTTTCATTCTTGGCTATTTTACTAATGAACATGCTGATGTAGAAATGCTAGGTTTCTTGTCTACTTTTACACCTAGTCAGCGTCCTACTACCATTTTCAACCTTGCTGACAATATCCATGAGAATTTGTTCAAACCACCTTCTGAAGGTGTTTTTAAGTATTCTTCATTCCTATTTCATATGTTCTTATATTTTCAGTCTAAAAATTTTCCTATAAACTTTCATAAGCTTGATGTGGAAGGAAACCCACAATCAGTTTTTGGACTTCCTTGATAAGGAAAGACTCCAATGAGTTCACTTATATAGATTTTACAAATTCCTTCATTCATCCAATGGTTATTTTACTGAACAGTAGTATGCAGCCCAGAATTAGTAATGAAATCAAGAATATTTTGCAGTTGTCTGAGAAAAATAGGATAGGTGATTAGTACTTGTACCAAAATCACACTTAAATAAGAGTTTATGGATTAAGTCTTATCCCTTATAAACTGCCCAAATACCTTCCTATGAGGTTATTTTCCCTGTAATACATAAGGTGTATTCTAAATTCAGATGCAGTTAATTTATTGGCAGCAAAGAAAAAGACACAGTTCAAGTTGAAGAACCAATTTGGTCCCTTCATTTGTAATCATAGAGATGCAGGTCCTGAGGCTGAGAAAAATTTACAGGAGTTGAAGTTCAATCCTAGTTTCCTATGGTATTATGATCCACTTGGTGTTATTAGTAAAATGAGAGTTAAATGCTAATTAACTCCATATGTACATGAAAAGAAACCAGAGATTGAGAAATTCTCAAACCAATCTGAATGGTTAGAGAATACATTGGTAGAGGCCGAGAAGCAAAGTGATACTAGTCAAACTTTGCAAAATCTAGCCCAAGAAGACATAAATGTGAAGAGAAACAAAGAGGAAGGATCCTATACAAGAGAGACTAAATTAAAATTGAGATATAGTAAAAATCCAAAGATAAATCCTTCCAACAAAAAAAAGTACACAATAGAGGTGATTGATATAGAAATTGTAGAAAAAGACAATGCACGTAATACACAAATTGAAGAGGAAAATCAACCCACTACTTCAAACACACAACTAATTCAGTAACGACACAGTGTTGAAGTTTCTTCTTCCAAGAAAACAGCAGAAAAGGACATGGATATCAAAGAAAGATACAAAGAAATCAAGGCCAAAAATGAAATATATTCTCAATATATGAAACTAACTCCTGGCAACTAGAATAGGCTACTTTCTTCCTTTGAATATAAGGAGAAAAAGCTACAGATGACATTTCTTCAACCCACTGTTCAAACTCCTAAGTCATCTTCTGATTATAAAAAGGTATATTTTGAAGTCTTGGCTAAGAATATTCATCCTCTGGACCAAATTGAGTTTCATAAGTAGGAAGGGGCGATGATATATTCTACAATGACTACCAAGGCCATGAGTGCATAGAAACTGCAAAACACTCTTGTAAATGTCAAAGATTAGCTCAAATTGGAGAAAGTATCAACACAGGAAAAAGACACTAGAATTAAATCCTTGGAAGAACTAGTAATTGAAGTGGGATATGATCCTCAAATGTAAAAGTTGCAGATGAATTGATCAAAAAGAAAAATACAGACATTGTTGCAGTTAAGAAGCAACTGAAGCTGCCTCACACAGAACATCCTGAAGCCAAGGAGGTTTTATAGGATACCAATCAGAAATATGAGATGATGAATCTCATTTTACAATTGACTACACAAATAAAGGAAATGGAGATAGAAATGGACAAGATGGTATAGGAGAAAGAAACCAAAAAAGTAAAGGAAATTCCTACCACTGTCATCCTTGAAATTACAACAGTTGTACCTTCTACTTTGGCAGATCATTGGCTCCTAATGTTCCAATGGCTATAGCATTACCAGTCACTTCATCAACAAATTCTACAACAGAATCTTCAACAACAACAACACAGCATTCAGATGAAGCAAGCAATCTAGTAAAGGCTATGCAAGACATGTCTATTCAGACCAATGAGATAAACAGACTGAAAGAGCAGCTCAAATTTCTTGAAGATGCAAAGAAAATTGATCAAATAAATGCTAAGAATGAAGAACAAAAATCCAACAGATTGAATGAGAAACTGAAAAAGTTAGAAAAAGGACTAACACTAAAGGAGCCAATGGCACATGTTAAGCAACGGATATGGTCCAATATCATTGAATCTGTCAATGATATTTGGCCATCCAGATAGGTCATATATGAGAAAAAATACTTAGTGAAATCAACAAGAGAATCAATTCAAATATCAAAGAAGATCTTGGTAAGAAACCTAAAGAAGCTCTTGAAATCATCAAGTTTATAAATTCTAAGAACAAGCAAGAGCTAGAAAGAGATTGATATTAATGATAAAACAGAGACCATCCTAGAAGTTAGGAAGGTAATATCTAAAAATAATTTGATGATGCAGTTAGAAGAGAAATGCCAGAACATAGAGATTTCTACTACAAGGTTCATGATCAAGTTTGATGTTCTAAGGCAAAAGGGCCTTCCTAATGCTCTAGTTATAAATGATAGATTAATAAAGTAGGATGATTATAATAAAAATATCAGGGATTTTTTCCAGAGAGCAAGTGAACAATCAGCCTTACAGGGAATCCCAATAGGGAAGGTGCTCTACAAGAATTTTGAGAATTTGTTTTACCTGCAGCATGAGGTGAAACTTATTTGTGAACAAGCCAAAATTCTCAAAGTATATTGAAGCTGATGAAAACTTCAGAAGGATGATGAAGATAAAACTACCAGAGGTAGAATTCTGGGTAAATTGATTTATCTACTATAAAATCAAATTGCAGTAAGCATAGAGCAGTGAAAGTAAAAAACAAAGCATGTTGGTTTTACATCAGCATTTACAATTTCACAGTAAAAGAGTATCAGGATAAAGAGTATCAGTTCCAAGTCAAATTTTAAAGTAAATCAAAGACTACAAAGCATAGATGAATCTACCAGCATGGAAGACACTTCATTGTCCAGCTACATCTTCATTGAACAGCAAAGAGATAAATAAGTGACAAAATCAAGATAGCAAACCATTTATTTCAATAAAAAAGGGACATCTAGCATTAGTTAGGAAGCTGTCACTATCTTCTTGCAGGAAGATATTTCTTTTCCATGAATAATTCCTAAGTTTACTCTAGGATATTTTGTATGAATTTTTGTATAAGTACTTCTCATTTAGAAGTATTGAGTGTGGATGAAATGTTGAACATTTATATAGTTGTGCTATTCTGAACCTAAGGGTGATTGTACCAATTTCAAGTCAGCAGACTGGATTAAAGAAATAAAGCATCATATTACAAGATTCATGTGTTGGGCCACTACAGTGAAGTATTTTCACTTCTTTCTTTATCAATTTATTATGTTTTTCATCAATTCTTGAATGTGTTCTAAATCTTAATGATAAATCAGGAATTTTTATTTCAGAATATGTTAAAAGCACTCTGTCTTGACTGATTATCATTTATATGTTTTCCACAAATATCTAGACTAAGGAACCCTTAATTGATCCCTAGTTCCGATTGACCTATGCCTATTCACTCATAATCCGGATTTAAGAACCCTTAATTTCTCTTTTACCCCAATTGAAACCATTTTCACCATCGGCCTTGAAGATCTGAAGTAATCCATCTATCTTTCCCTGTAAACATTTTCCCTTTAGGATTTTATCTTGATCTAACTGCTTGACACATTGACTCCATTATCCCAATGGAATATAGATCTACAGCTATCCATCTGAGTAAGTTATTTCACCACCAAATCAAATCAAAATCCAAAACCAATTTACCCTACATAACTAACCTAAAATCAACAAAGATAAATAATATAGAGAGAGCCCTCTCTAAGCAATAGGAAGGCTAGATCCTAAGGCTTAAAATTAGGTTTTTGGTTACCTCTAATATTCTTTAAACACAAATTCAAAAACCTTACAACTATTAAGAATTATTGGACTGATAACAACAGGGTCCATCGAAAGTATGCAACATGGGGACTCCTTGGATGAGGAATTAAATTTTTCATCCAACGAGTACTCCCGCTCGAAATTTGAGTAAAAAATTTGGGAGATAAGTTGAAAATACGAGTTGAAAAAGTAGTTTTATTATTTTATTATTTTTTAATCTTTTTACCCTTTTACTTGAAAAATGGTGAATTATCCCACATGGTTGACATCATAATATTGAATCCTATTGGTTCTTATAAAGTTTATTTTTATTTTACATTTTTCTTAGGAGGCCCAATTTAGACCTCAAAATAACCCTAATTAGGATTTTTAGTTGGAAACTCAATGTGGGAGAAATCCACCATTGATGTCGTTTATGTCTTCTTTCTTATTATATAAAGAATATATTATTACAATATTTTATTGGCACAAAATCTAACCAATATGTAGGCACCCACCTATAGAAGGCTACAACCTTCTCTCGTTCTCCAGCACTAACTGGAAGGGAGATCCAACCCCCTAATCACTTTTATCAACTTCTATTGGAATGGAACGCCTACCCCCTACACAAATTCACTAGATGCTACTAGAAGGAAGCATTGACTCCTTCATTGAAGGTTTCAATTATCAACACCTTTTGTGTACCTCGTTTCATAATATTTCATATTGCATCCACATGATTAAAAACATCAAACATGTAGACCACGTTTCACCATATTTTGTAACTGGACCCACTATCATCATTAAGCCCAATACCAGGTAAAAATTCTGAAACCAAACACTAAACCAAATGAATCATTCTATTACCATCAAACCAATCACTGAATCTCAATCAACCATTAAACCAATGCAACTATATCAAACCAATCCATAACAGATCATATCAATGCGCAACCACTCATCAATATACCAATTCATAAATTGTTAGTCATCACAAAAACCAATTGTTATCACTGCAAGTCCTAATCAACATGTATATGCTACTTCCCTCAAGTAGAACCATGTATTTACGCGCTTCCTGCGTATATATCTCAAATTACTGAAAACTAAATCTAAATCACTACATTACTAAAAGAACCATTGAATCATGTACTGAGACAATCACATATTACTAACCAAATTATAGATAACCACATTGTATAATCATCACTAAAAAACATTCCATTCCATAACCAACTCAACCCAACCAATATTTTCAAACACATATTATCATGATAGAGACATCATCGAGAGACAACAACAAATAGAACATAACTGGTCAAATATCATCAACAAGTCATACTGTAAAACCCTAGAATGTATATGTACTTCAATTAAGTTGATCACATATGTACGCGCTTATAATACACAACACCTGCGTACATATCCACACAAACTAAAAAACCACTTTGTATAATATACTAATGCGACTACCCATAATCATATCGGTGTATGTACACGACTAACCTAAGACAAACCTACGTACAAATCTAAAAAATTTCATTGTAAACATAATCTTAGTTCTTCACAACCTTTACATTCAAAATTATAGAATTTAGAATACTTCATTTAGATCATAGTAGTATTAGATCTATCATTTTTAGACATTTTCAATAAGTAAACCAAACAAGCATATATGTCACCATAATTTAGATCTTTCAGATATGAGTCTTCTCCTTGCTCCTTGGTGCATACCTATTTTAGATAAAATCATTCATAAAAAAATCCATCACTTGCACACCCAATACTTTGATCTCCATCTCTTTATATAACTTTAGTGTTAGCCAATACCTTAGGCCAATCCCTTAGTAATTCCAATATTATTCTTTGATGGTATCAAATAACCATTGTCACATCCATTACTATGGGCAAATACCATGGTAAAGACCCTCAGTATCCATATTACCATGGTGTGGATTATGTACACAACTTTTCTTCACCACACCTATGTATGTAACCGACCCTTATGCATAGGATCCGTGTATACTTTCCCAAACTTCACCTTTTCCATCCATCTGTCTCTCTACTAACATTCATTTTTCCATCACCTTTGTAGCATTTTTTCCAATCTATATACCCATATTTTTATCATAATTTTGACATCTTTAATTAGGTTTCCATCAATGACAACACATTATCCATAATGACAATAATCTCCCACTTTGGACTTGATGGCAACCACTTTGGTGTTTTTTCACCACCTGTAATCATATAAAAGCATACCTGCAAATATCAATACTTCTTACCAAGCATTATTATCCAAACACCAACCTTCTCTCCCCCTTTTACATCAAGGGAAAAGGGTTGACCAATGATGAATGAGGACTTCTCTCCCTTTGTAGAGAGGATCACTATAGATCTGATTTGTTGATGATGAAACGTGAAACCTACATACTGAACATGCTCCTCCTAAGCCTATGCTAGACTTTCTAAAGTTATACAATAAAAGTACAAGGCTTCATGAATTCACCAAAAATGACCTTTCCTATCACTAATGACTCATGATTACATCAATCACTAGTGACCTCCATAATTAGGTAACCAAGACCATGATAGTCATCAAAAACTGCCATATACCACATAGGAACCTGCAACATGATCATCTAATATATGCAACATAGATGTCATAGTTAACATCCTCATCATCAACATGTAATATAGGACAATGTAGCATCAATATTTCCGTCATGAAAAAACATGTAATGTTTCTAAGCATTTATAGCAGCAACATATGCATCAACAACATGTGTGAAAACAAAAAGAATCTTCAGTCATCACAAATTTGATCAGCAACATAATTAACAAATTTCATATTCATATCCTCAAGTTTTAGCAAGGGAAGGACACCGTTAATGTAACTCAAGCAACATATAGTCATTATCCATAACTTCACAACCACTAATGATATGATTACAACATTATATGTATCTTCAATAACAAAAAAAACAACTATACATCACCAATGATATGTACTCATCATAATCATCATCATGCAACAATGAGTGCTTAAGAAATTATATAGCCAAAAATTCCCCCTGAACTTGTGCCAACTATTCACTATTAAATATGATCATCTCCATTTCATCAATCTGAAAATCCATCAAAGAACCAAAGCAGTAATGACACATTGCAACAACTCATGGACCATCATCATTTCTAAGAAACATCTGAGCATCATTAACATACTGTAACCAATCAATGTCATATCTAGAAAACTAAATAATAACTAATCAGAAACTCCCCCTGAGCTTGTCCCATTGTTTCTTCATCTCAAAGAAACATAGGTGACTGTTTATATCAAACCTTGTATATATATGCAACTGTTCTTCATGAGATCCACATACAAAAATTAAATTGTTGATTTTTCATAACTACAACTCCCCCTGAGCTTGTCCCATTGTTTCTTCATCTTAGAGAAACATAGGTGACTGTTTATATCAAACCTTGTGTATATATGCAACTGTTCTTCATGAGATCCACATACAAAAATTAAATTGTTGATTTTTCATAACTACAACTCCCCCTGAACATGATAGGTTTGTTCCTATTCATTGTTATGTCATCATATGTAATGTCAGTAATACCAAAACATCAAAAATAATATCAAAATAGAAAACCATCACCAAGATACTCATACATATCCCCCCCTGAGATCATTCCTCAATTTTGATCTTATGGACCTGATCATCATCACTTGTTCTCTATAAGTTTATATAGCTCACATTTTCTTCTACAGGAATTGTTAGAAGTATTCTTTAATAGTAATGGACTGTAGTAGGGACAATCTTCCCTATGTCTTTGACTAATGTTCCTTCTTCCTCCAAATCTTCTTGTAATTTCTAATTATGTGTTGGAACTTATCCTATCTTCTGCTTCTATTCCAAATTCTTGACATAATCAATCACCTAATGCCCAAATGAGTTACAAGAAAAACAATATCCATGAAACCATCCTTTATTCCTAGGGTTTGATGTTGACTTTGATATGGGATATTTCCTTTCAGATGTGTGACTTGATTTAGTTTTCTTTTGAACAACATTATGTTGGTTTTTGTCATCACATTGTGTATCTAAAGCCATGTGATTGTATCCAATGTCTGTCTTAATTAGAGGAGATCATTTTTCATTGATAATATTTTCTAGAGATTCATATGCTTTACCCATTTTTTTTATTTTCTCATAATACTCCCTTACAGTTACAACTTTGGATTCTAGTTTTTCACAATGCTTTTCCTTTTCTTGAAGTTTCTTTTCCAAGACTTTTATTCTTCTATTGGTTGCTTCCAATTTCATTCTTAAAATTTTTATTTCTTTGACCATATTACTCTCTTTTATTTCTATTTCCTTGTTTGCATTCCTAAGTCTATCAACTTCATTTAATGATTTCAATAAACCATATTCTTTGCAACTATTTGATTCATTAATTGATTGATCCTTAAGAGCCATAAGTAAATGATAAGCCTAATATGATTCATCATACTTACTATTGAAATAATTTTCACTATCAATTTCTTCTAGAGAATCCATAAAGACATCATCCTATTGTTTTTAAAATGCCATAAGTACTTGATAACAATTGTTAGAATCTAAATCGGAACCTTCTTGATCATCAGATGTGCTCTGACTATCTTCATTAGCATAAAAAATGTTCTTGGCAGAAAACTTATTTTTGACATTTTTCTTGTTAACCTCCTTTTCATTTAATTTCTTATCATGATTTTATTTACATGGACATTTGGATGCATAGTTACCTACTCTTCCATATGTAAAACATTTAAAAGGAATCTTACCTTTGAATTTTCCAATTACAACTTGCAACATTCTTACAAAATTTTCTTCTTTCTCATATGAAATGTAGCTTGTATCTTTGGGATTTTCCTTTTCTTTCCCTTTATATGTGTCTTTGAAATATGCTTATCTCATATTTGATGGACTCCCTTTTCTCATCTCAAATGTTGTCAAGATCCCATGGAGTTGTTCAAGGGTAAGACTCTTCAAATCCTGCATTTATTCAATAGCAGAGAATTTGGAGCTTGCGATCTCAAAATATTTTCAACGACAGTGGCATCATTTATTTCGTCACCAACGTTTTTCATAGATTTAAAAACCTCATATACTCTAAGGAAAAATCTTGCAATACTTTCATCATCATGCATTTTAAGTGTCTCATATTTAATTCTAAACGTTTAGTGTAACAATTTTTACCTTAGTGCCACCTTCATAACTCTCAATAATATTATCACACATTGCCTTTGTGGTGTTCAATTGCATGACTTTTACGAACTCAGACTCGACCAAACTTCTTGAGATGGAACTTACAGACTTTGCATTAGTTTCATACTATTTCTTCCCTATAGTACCTATGGGAATGGAGGATGGATATTGTTATCCACTTTCAACAATTTCCCATACATTAGTTCTGAGTGACTGCAAATATGCTCTCATTACGAATTTCCAAAATACAAAGTTATTTCCTTTAAACAAAGGTGGTTTGATAGAATATACTCCCTCTTGACTACTCATCTTGATGGATATCCCTTTAAGTGATCAAGCTTCTTCTGAGGAACCTGGCTCCAATACTAATTGTTGGGAAAATTATGGAGAGGCAAGGGTGAATTATTATTTTAAAATCACTTTAAATTTTCAATTCCTTATTATTATTTGTGTACGCTACTGTCATTCAGGAAACCCACGTATGTATGCAACCGTGGTAACTTCAAACAACGTATATCTAGTTAACTATTTTATCATTTATTTCATTAATTTTTCATCCTTAACTAGTGCATCAATACTTCATTATTCATTCATTAAGCAAAAACCATGAGTAGTAAAGAGTAAATAACACAACATATAAGAAACACACATAGAACACCAGGATTTTTAGATGGAAACCCAATGTGGGAGAAAGCCATTGTTGTCTTTGTCTTTGTCTTGTTTCTTATTATATAAAGAAAAACTTCTTACAATATTATATTGGCACAAACTCTTACCTGTATGCAAGAACCCACCTGCAAAAGGCTACAACCTTCCCTCATTCTCCAACACTCACTGGAAGGGAGCTCCAAACCTCTGATATTTTTTACTGACTCCTACCATAAGGGAGCACCTACCCCCTGCACAAATTCACCAGTTACTAATAGAAGGAAGCTTTCACTCCCTCATTGAAGGATCTGACCCTCAACACCTCTTGTGGACCTTGTTTCATAATATTTCATATTGGATCCACCTGACTCAAAACATCAAACCTGTAGGCCACTTTTCATCATATTTTCAGACTAGACCCACTTTCATCAATAAGCCCAATACCAAGTAACAATTATGAAACCAAACACTGAACCAACTAAATAATTTTATTACCATCAAACCAATCATTGAATCTTAATCAACCATTAAACTAGTGCAATTAGATCAAAACAATCCATAACATATCGTATCAATGCATAACCACTCATGAATATGCCAATCCATACATTGTTAGCCATCATAGAAACCAATTGATGTCACGGCAAACCCTGATCAAACATGCATCATAATGTATACGCTACTTCCCTCAAGGAGACCCACGTACGTACATGCTTCCTCCATATCATACTTGCATATATGTCTCAAATTATTGATAGTTGAATTTGAATCATTGCATACTGAAACAACCATTGAATCATATACTGATACAATCACAGCTCACTAACCCAATTACAGATCATCACAATGTAGCATCATCCCTAATCACCATTCCATTCCATAACCAACTCAACCCGGCCAATATTGTCAAACACATATTATCATTATACAGAAATCATCAAAAACATTAGCAAACAGAACATAACAGATCAAATATTATCACATAAACCTAAAATGTATATGTGACTTCCCTGAATTTTATCCACATACGTATGTGCTTATAATTTACAACAACCATGTACAAATTTGCACAAACTAAAAAAACACTTCAAAGAATATATATGCAACTACCCATAAGCATATTCACGTATGTATGCGACTAACCTGAGACAAACCTATGTACAGATCTAAAAAAATTTCACTGTAAACATAATATTAATTCTTCGCAACCCTTACTATCAGAATTATAAAATTTAGAATACTTCATTTAGATCATAACAGTATTAGATATATCATTATTAGATATTTTCAATAAGTAAACCAAACAAGCCCATATGTCACCATACTTCAGATCTTTCAGATCTCAGTTTTCTCCTTGCTCCTTAGTGCACACCTATTTTAGATCAAATCATTCATAAACAATCCATCACTTGCACACCCAATACTTTGATCTCCATCTCTTTATATATCTTTAGCCTTAGCCAATACTTTAGGAAAATCCCTTAGTAATTCCAATAGTATTCTTTGACGAGATCAAATAATCATTGTCACATCCATTATTATGGGCCAATACCACTATAAGGACCCCTCGTATCCAGATTACCATGGTAATAATTATGTACGCGACTTTTAATCACCAGTGCCTGCATATGTATGTGACAATTATGCATAAGTTTCGTGTATGCTTTCTCAAACTTCACCTTTGGAGTTCATTTGTCTTTGAACTGAAATTCCTTTGTCCATCACCTATGTAGAATTTGTTCCAATATGCATACTCATCCAGTTATCATAATTTTGACATATTTCAATATGTTTCCATCAAGGACAACATATAGCCATAATTCCAAACAATGTTCTTCGTTGTAGTTCATTGTTGACAATAGGAGCCAAAAGAACACGATTCCAACAGAGGTCGTGAAGCAGTTAGGCCTACCAACCACACCACACCTACAGTCATACACCGTCGGGTGGCTTCACCAAGGATGAGATCTTTGCATTAGTTAGCAGTGTTGCCTACCCTCCAACATTAAGCCCTTCACAGATGAGGTACTATGTGATGTTTTTTCTCTTAATTTTTTTGTTTTATTAATAGGCCAACCATACTTGTGGAAGTGTAATGGTGTGTATGAGTCTAGGCATTGAACTATTATTGTTACTTTGGAAAGTAAGCTATACAGGATATCGGAGGTAGCCCCACCTACTACAATCTCTTTTATCTCTGCTAAGAAATGCAGTAAGATCATCTCCCATACCAGGAATTTTTTTTTCTTAATGATTCGCTCTCAAAGTAAGGGGAAGATCATGGCCACATCCATGGACCCTCTGAAGGGTTCTTCCATGCAATAGAAGCAGGTGGATAAGGTCATGGAAGAATATAGGGACATTTTCTCCTCACCCACATGGGTACCCTTGCACTTTCAGGTCAAGCATTCAATTGATCCGACTCTCGAAGTACCTCTGCCCAATGGGTTGATATACCACCACTCCATCTTCGAAAATGAAGAGATCAACTGGAATATCTAAGAGTTGCTCCAAAAAGAGCACATTCGACCAAATTCCTCACCCTGTGGGAACCTTATTGTACGTGTACATAAGAAAGATGGGACTTGGAGGATCTGCATTGACTACCAGGCACCAAACAAAATCATTGTCAAGAACAAGTATCAAATCCCATGGATTTATGACCTTTTGGACTAGCTCAAGGGGGCCAAGTATTTTATCAAGATCAATTTGAAGTTTCGGTTATCACCAGGTTCCAACAAATCCCACATATGTATGGAAGACCACCTTCAAATCCAGTGAAAGCCTTTTTAAATGGTTAGTCATGCCCTTCAGGTTGATAAATTCCCTTACTAATTTTATGATCCAGGCAGAAATTGGTGGCCACCTGCCTATTCCACTTGGACCCCACCATTGTTTCTTTCAGTTTTTCATTTTCCTTAATTGTAGCATAGTTTACTATTTTTGGAATTTTTTTGGGTCATGAACTTTAGGAGTTTTTTTGAGGCCCTAAACAATGTTTTTTGGTATTAATGGGACCATAATGGGTCTTTGGTTGATTTTTTTCAATCAAAAGTTGTAGTCCTCAGATATATATTTCTAATGAGGTGTTGTGTGCATCAAACGGAGATCGTGTGCCAAAGTTACATCCACGAGTAGTTGATGTACCAATTTACCCAAACGGGGCCCATAATTTTGGCGCTTCATCCCCTAGGTTTAGGTTTATGGATGTTTATGGTTTTCCATTATTTCTCAATAATAAAAAGGCCCTTGAGCCTCATTGTAACATAGTTCAAAGACATGTATCTGTCACATCTCTTCTCAGAGACAAGCTACTATCGCCCGAGATAGTTTATTTCCATTCTGTCTGGAAGCTTATTACAACTATTTGATATTAATGAAATGAAGTATATTTTCTGTTGCATATCTACATTTATTTTTATTTCTATATTTTATTGTGTTCCTACATAAATCTGGATCAGTGGTATCAAAGAAGTCTTATCTTTCTCTATCTTTCTTTGCATGTCCCCAACGAGATCGGGGTATAAGGAGTTAGGGCTCGATCTAGTTGAACCTTTGCAAGATTAGCCTCACAAACCTCGACGACCTCCCATGGTAGAGGAAAATAAAGGTGAGGGGGAAAGATATCATATCAAAATATTTCTCGAGGAGGCCCTCGAGAAATAGAGGAATGCGATGATGGAGAAATTTTCCCATATCCTTATATGGCTACCCACTGAAAACGCATCTTCATTCGACATCCACTCTGGACGTGCCACTCCTTTTAAGGTACAAGTTAAATTTGACATCCCCATATTTGAGGGCCAAATAAATTCAGACCTTGTATATAGATGGTTTAATCTTAGAAGGATAGTTTTCAGTTCATGACTTTTTCAATCGGGAAAATTATATTACTTTTGCACTCCTCAAAGTTGCCCCCCATGTCAAATACTAGTGGGAAACCTACTATGAACAAAAGGATGAGGGGGAATCCTCCTCGTTCTTAGCCACACCCACTTGGAATTCTTTCTGAGATGCCATCAAGGAACAATACTACCCCATGGGGAGCTATGAGGACAAGTACATGCAATGGACTACATTGTGGCAACAAAGGGATCAAGATGTGCATTTTTATGATGAATCTGTTCCATACCCTGTGCACAAAGTTGGGTATCAAAGATTCCGAGAAACATTTGGTTCTTAAGTGCCAAATTTTTCTCGACAAATACATCCAAGATGAAATTGATTTCCTCTATATCTCCTTTCTTGGCGCAACAGACCAGTATGCTGCCAAGATTGAGCAGAAATTCAAACAAAAGAAGCAAGACTTTGGATCTGCAAATCAGAAGCAATGGAAAGGTGCCCCCAAACTGCAGAAAAAAGGACAAGGCCAAGACACGGTGGCCCGGGTCAACCCATCAAATCTGCAAGTGAATAATAACACCACGAAGCCAAATAATGACATAGGAAAGTGGTGTGAGTTCCATAAGAGCTCCACTCACAACACAAGTGAGTGTCAAGCCAAGCAGTCACTCATGGCCAAGCTGAAGGCTTCTTAATCATATGCATCTTCTGACTCTGAGTTAGAACCTGACAAGGGGAATGACAAAGGGAATTATATTATCTATGTTGAGCCCAGTGCTACTATTTCCACCACCAATATCCAGAGCAGGGGGAGTACCTCTTTCATTCCCATGTGTGGTTTAAGGGTTCTCCACTGCAGTTTATTGCTGATAGCAGGAGCCAAAAGAACCTCATTTCAGAAGAGGTTGTGAATAATCTGGGCCTAAAAACCACAACGCACCCACAACCATACACCATCGGGTGGCTTCACCAAGGACGGGATCTCTGCGTCAGCTAGCAATGTCGCCTTCCCTACAACATCAAGCCCTTCACGGATGATGTATTATGTGATGTTGCGCCTATTAAAGTTTGTGATGTATTATTAGGCCAACCGTACTTGTGGAAGCGACATGCTATGTATGACTCTCAGCCTCGTGTTTTTATTGTTACTTTGGATAAGAAGTTGTACAAGATACTAGAGGTATCACTTCCTACCTCCATCTCTTTGATCACTGCGAAGCAATGCAGTAAGGTCATTTACCAAATCGGGAAATTTTTTTTCCTTATGATCTATCCTCAAGGAAAGAAGAAGGCTATGTCCACAACCTTTAGACAAGGCTCCTCCGTATGAAAAAAAAATATGGACAAGGTCGTGGAGGAGTATGGTGACATATTCACCTCACCTGCAAGGGTGCCTCTTCACAGTCAAGTCAAGCACTCCATTGGTTTGACCCCAAGAACGTCGCTACCCGATGGAACAATATATCGGTGCTTGGTTCTAGAGAACGATGAAATAAAGAGGTAGATTCATGATCTTCTATATAAAGGTCACATCTGGTTGAGTTCATCACCCTGTGGGAGCCCAATCGTGTTGGTGCAGAAGAAGGATGGGACTTCGAGACTCTGTATTGACTATCAGGCACTGAACAAGATAACTATCTGGAATAGATATCTGATCCCATGAATTGATGACTTTATGGACCAACTCAAGGGGGAAAAATATTTAATATTTACTTGAAGTTTGGGTATCACCAGGTACAAATCAAACCCTCCGATGTATGAAAGATTACCTTCAAATCCAATGAGGGCCTCTTTGAATGGTTGGTCATGCCTTTCGGGTTGATGAATTATCCTGCAACCTTCATGAGGCTGATGGAATACATATTGTGACCATTCAATAACTCATTCATGGTGGTATATTTGGATGGAATCCTGATATTCAGCCAGAGTTGGGAAGAGAACCTCCACCACATTGAACATGTCCTCCAAACATTGCGACACCACAAGTTGTGGGTCTCCAATTCACTTCATGTTATGTCACCAACCATTATCCATGTCACCAAATGGTCCTCCATGGAAACATATAGTCTCCAACCATGTCATTAAGACATTGTGTTGGATCCAGTCTTTTCAATCAAGAGTAAGCACATCGGAATTAATGGCATCCTAAATAACCAAGAGGTACTTATCATCATGAGCGAATACATCCTTATACGAGGTCTGCATGATGTCACTGCTAGGTTTTGACATTAGGGCTATTAGTAATTTACAAGAATATTGATCCCTATATTGACATCAAAGACAACCTTAGACCAACAATCTCCCCCTTTTCGATTGATGGCAATATTCTTTCCCTTCCAACAATTTCCCCCCTTTGACATCAATGGTAAACGGGGTGCCCAAGTGCTCCCCCTATCATGTTGCTTCATGTTCCCCCCCCCCTGTCATGGTACACTTCCTTCCAACAATGTGGTTCATGATAGATGTGTTTTTATTTCTTCATGTGATGAACCAACTCCCCCTGTCCGCACATATTCCTATAGCTCATGAAGAATTAATCGCCTTGTGTGATCAAGTAGAATACATCATCATAATATCATGATTTTCTTCAATGGAGTTACTTCCGAGAGATGTATAGCTTCTACAAGAATTATCAAGAATCACAAATTCCCCCTAACTGTATGCACGGTCTATTTTTGGCGGCGTCTCTATTACACTAAAATTTTCACCACGACATTTTACTGTCTGTATGGGTTCATCATTACTCATACAATACTCCCTTACAAGTCTAAAAACATCAAGTTCCTAAAACCAAGCCTTGAAATTGAGAGAAAAGCTTATAAAAGTCATAAAAATACTTGTACCACACTTTCTCTTAGTATTATCTGCGGTGCCAGATCTGTTTGTTCTAGAACATGCAAAACCGGCCACACTTTTTCTTCATTAAAAGTGTGGATTCCTGTAAAAGGTAAAGTGAAGGCAGAAGTAAAATTTGGAAGCACAATTGGTTGAATATGGAAGCTTCTGGAAGCAATTATTCGGTGGAAAGTTCGCTCCTTTCATGTACATTCATCCCTCCATTAAACGAACCTACCCCTTGGTATGTGGAACTTAATCCCTTTGAAAGAGGATTCTATCCCCTCTTATTTGGAGCTGCAACCTCTTCTCTTTTGCTATAAATTGAGGCCATAGTTCAGCCTCAAGGGGAGTTAGGCTTTGATATTTTTGAGGAGAATTGCTGGAGAAACTCAGACTCTCTTAACTAATTATCATATGGGAATGATTACACACTCATGTGTATGTTAGTCGAGAGAGTGAAAAGGCTTGTCAAAGTAGAGGAAACGCTTGTTCCGGACCCTGAAAGGACCTGTACGACATCAAGGCGAACAAGGTTGTAAGGCTCCTTTTTTCATTAAAGATAATACAAATGGATCCTGTTTTCTCAATGAGTTGTTTATTTAAATGGCTTATATCTTGAATTCCTTGATCATCAAGATAGATTTATGGTTTATGAATTAGTCTATATTATGTAGGTGCTTCTAATTCTTTCATGTTTTTGATTACAGATCCCAAAAGGAGACGTGTTCAAAGTGACAGGAAATAAGACTATGATTAGCGCTGGACTACAGGTAAGTCTAAATCCTTCATTATAGATAATTCTAGATCAAATATAATCTAGAGAAAGTATTTTACATTTGTCTGTTTGTTGCTAGTTATCCGTAGGATACTAGGGAGATCTGTCTTGTCTGCAAGAACGATTTATCCGTCCAACAAAATGGCGACTCCACTAGGGAATGGATCTCAAACTTAGTTTTCTTTTATTTTGTACTTGTGAAATTATTTTTCTGGTTTTGATTGATTGATACTAGCCTGGGTGATTTATTCCTGTAGAATCTCTAAAAAGTGCTTTAGAATTTTTTATTTTTCTTTAAGTTTTCTAGTCACCACACTTTTTCTTTACATACAGTGTGGTCATCTCCGTTGTTTTCCTATATACATAGTGTGGCTCTGCACCTGTTTACACTAAAAACTGTGGACCCTGAGAAATTTTTTGAAAAACTTAAAATTCTCTTTTCCAGGATTGGCTTGTAAGATTTTCAATATATACCCAAACCTGTATGTTTTGTCAAAAAGCTTTTTCTGAGAGTTTCTTTCAGCATTTTTAAGTTTTGAATGATTTTCTACAAGATTTGCATGTTATAAGTGATTTTTGCTTTGTCTTTGTATCACTCAAAGATTAGAAACCTCTATATACCTTAGATCACTAGTATTTCATTGTTTTCTTGTTGAGTCTATGACTTCATAGTAGAAATTATTTTATGAGAATTAGATCGCATTTTCTCATTTGCAAATCTTAAAAAAAAAAACTTTTTCATTAAGTTTTGAATTTCACTTAAAAAACCATAATTGGATGTTTTTGAGTTTTTGTTGATTTCAGCAAAGAATTTCTTAGTTAGATTACAAACTAAGAAAAACGTCCTCAAAATATTTAAAGTTTTGATTTCAGATATAATTCTTAGAAATTTTTAGACCTCAAAATTAGTGTTTTTAGTTTTGAGTGTCATTTCTAGATTTCTAGAAATTGTAGTTTTCTTTTGGAGAATGTTTGATTGTGGTTTCGATCTTGAATAATAAAGGGATTTATTTTTGAGCAATTGATCATTTTTGGGTTCTCATGAGATAAGATTTATTTTCATATGTTCTTGTTTTGAAGGAAAAAATTGTTTTAAAATATTGCATCTCTCAACTCTTTCTTTTAGATAGGATTCGTTGAAAGGAAATGAATTGTTTCTCATAATAGATGCATTTTTACTGTGTTTTGAGTCGGGTCATTACATATCATCAAAGTTTCACTTTTGCACCTATTTTCCTAATAAACAACCTATTAAAAGAAACACTTAAATTAAAATCAATCTAGTAATTTTTAAATTTTTAGGACTCTTTTCCACCAACATAGCTTAGGCTAGTGTCTTGGAGTAGGGAGTAATTAACTCTCCATGACAATTAAAACAAACAGGTAGTCAATCTTGCGGTAGGAAAAATCCAATAGTAGCTTGTATGCTTTGGGAAGCTCCTCCTAAATGAGTCAAGCACAAGATCATATCCGAACCAGTGAGGTGATCAATTCTATCTCATTGGGAATGATAGAAGATGTGCACGTATTAACAATGGTAAACCTTGGATTGAGCATTGTCGAGTAGCCTGTGGTCACTTATTGGTATACCTTGGATTATGTCAAGGAGCCTTCAAGGGGATTGAGCTTTGCTACTTTGCTCTTGCACGTATATCGGATCGTAGACTGTTCCCCCAGGTATATTTGTTCCTGTTGGTGACCTTAGTGGCCATAAACTATAAGATTTTTTCCTAAGATGATGGTGGAGGAAAGATCCCACTGTACCTGGAGTAGACGTCGACTAGACTCACTTGGAATCTCTGGAGGGTTATCTTCACTTGAGATGGTTTAAGTGGAGAAACTTGCACCAGTCTATTTCATTAAGCAGGTTGTCGGGGTAACTGTTCCAACCACCATTTCTACATTAAAATACTACGATGTTGGATTTCATCACCAAATAGTGTTTTTAGTGTGAGAATCTATTGTTTGTGTGTGGTTTGATCTCCTAGATTTTATAAATGTTTGATTATTTGATTGTCTCCTTAGTGACTTTAGGAATTTTAATTGAAATTTTATTTGATTGCGTGTGATTAATAATTTTTAATCGTGGTTGAATTACCAAGACAATCACGTAGACTTCAGGGGAAACCCTCTGAGTATACACCAAGCCAAATTGAAGGACTAAAAGCTCTGGTACCACATACTATCAGTGGAATTAGATCAACGGAACTAGGAGAATCATCCATAATTACTCATCCTGATTTTCATGAAGTAAATCAATCACAAACAATAGAGTATATTCAAGATCCAATTTCAATTTACGAAATCACTTACATTTCTTCTGCAACCAGTGAATTAGCTGAAGAACCTGAAATTTCTGAGCCAGAAACTGAACCTACTATGTTGGAATAATATTCAAGATTTGTTACTCTAACTTCTAGTGATCTTGATTCACCTAGAGTAAGACATCACATTACCGAAAGCCTTCCTTCTGATCTCATATGTATTGAAGAACTTGTTGGTCCAGACGAAGACGTAATTCTTCCCGAAACCCAAGAAAAATTTAATATTAGAGAGCGTGAATCAATATTCTACAGTCCTTTTAGAACTGATGCTTGGTATTTATCATTGAATTTTTTTTTACAAAATTCAGGTCTTACTTATTCACCACCCCGAATTCCTTTTTACCCTACACCAAGAGGTTATCAACCTTCATTAGTTATGTCGGGTGAGTCATATATGTTTTCTGAATCTCCAGAAACATTTTTATATAGTGTTTCGTCTATTCCTCCTGGATACCAGTCGCTCTCTGGTACCTTCTCAGGAACAGCTCCTCAACCAATTGAACAAATGTTATCATCTGGTAAAAATGGAACAAATACTGCAATGTTGAACACATAATAGATTTTTATGATGTCTGGAAATATTCCAAATCCTCAACCTCAAGGAAGTCAGTTACCACCTGGGGGGCAACCTCAAGGAATTTAGTTACCACCTGGGGGATAGCCTCAAGGTAGTCAATTACTGCCCGGAGGGCAACTTCAGGGTAATTTTTTACCACTTGGAGGTAAACCTATAGGAAAATATTTATCGCCCAGGGAGCAACTTCAAGGACAATACATACCTCTAGGTCAATATCAACCTCAAGGGCAGTACATATCTCAAGGTCAATATCAACCCCAGAGTAATTTCATACCTCAGGATCAATATCAACCCCAGATTTAGTACATACCTCAAGGTCAATATCAACCCCAGATTTAGTACATGCCTCAGGGTCAATATCAACCTCAAGGTCAGTACTCAGCTCAAGGTTTTCAACCTCCTTTAGGTCAACCATTATTACAAGGAGCTAGATATATTCTAGTTAATTATCAACCCTACATTCAACCTGGTTATGGTCTTTCATATGCACAACCTTCTATGGTTCAATATCCTGGAATTAATACGGTGTGGGATCCGTCTCAAATACAACAGAATTTGCAACCCAATGTGTAGTGACCTAATCAACCTAGAAAACCCATAGGTTCTGGTCCAATCCAGCAACTTGTCCAGCCTACCATTCAAGTCTCTGCACCTGGTTCTATTCAGCAGCCTGGGCCTAGTACACCTACAACTCTGCCTCAATCTTTTGCTGCTGCTGCAACTTATGTTCAACCTAACACACCTATTTCTAGAGTATTTTCAGCTCCTATTTTTACTACCCCTGTATCAATATAAATTCCTCAAGTATTTGTGCCATAGTCAGGACCTACAATTCAGACTACGGTCCCGATACCTGCAGGAAAATCTGGTACAAGTACGATTCTCACTAGTCAACCACAATTTACTTATCAACCGTACCTGGGGCAGTATCAATTTGGACATGCTATAAAAAATCCAACATATCAGTATCAGTCGTATCCTGGGTATACTTATCAAGTACCTCAACAACCCCAGTTTAGTCAGGTTAATCCTGGTTATCCAGGAGGTGTCACAATTCCCAATGTGCATCCAATTCTAGGATATCTTGGATATCCTCCTCCTGGAACTGGTTTGATCACAGAAGGTTATCAAGACCCTAGCTGTCGGTTATCGTTCATAGCAACTTTAGATTTACCTGATCTATCACACCTTACGAATGATCCCATTTTTTTCTTCCGTATTGGCCATCGATGCCTAATAAGTTGCCCAGTGATATTCCAAAGTTTGAAGGTAAGTCAGGAGAAGATCCATCTAATCGTGTTATGACTTATCACCACTGGTGTGCATCCAATTCACTAATTGATGATTCGATTTGATTACGTATTTTTCAGAGAACTCTCATTGGACTCACTTCCAAATGGTACATTAAGTTACCACGAGGCTCATTTAATAATTTTAATGCATTAGCTACTGATTTCTTAACCCATTTTCAGTTGCTTGTCAGATACGACAATGGCACAGAATTTTTGACCTCATTAAAACAATCTACGTCTACGTACATATCTGATCACATTCATGAATGGAGACGTAGGAGACGTTTGGTGAAAGTCTTTATTCCAGATCAAATTTTGGATGAATGGTTTATCAAATAATTATTGCCAAAAATGACTGAAGATGTGGCCAAAGGAGGCGTTGTTACAAAAGAGCAAGTCACTGCTCAAGCTCAGTACCTTGACCTTGTATATACACAGTCAGGTACTCTGTATGACAAAATCCCTGATTTACCAAGACCTAATAAGTTAACTACAACTCCTTCAGGATCTCATGCCGCTGATGGTGTAATTGGTTCTGTTAACACTAGCAAGAGTAAGAAGAAATCTTCCAAGATGACTTCTCCTATTATAACTTTACCCGATTCACCAAAAGGAGATTCTTCTATTGAAACTTCCGCCGATACTCATGTTGTAGAATCATCTACAGCCAAACCTAAAACTGGTGGTAAGAATAAAGGTAAGAATAAAAACAAAAAATCATCTTCAAAAGATAAAAACGATAAAACTGAACCAAATGATGATAAACGAAAACCTCGTTATCCTTGTCTGATCTATGATGAGGATCATTTTACTAAAGAGTGCCCACATAAAGCCGAGGTATCGAAATTAGTTAAGGGTTCGCCCATACCTACTGTCTTTAAGGATCCCTTTCCTACTCAAGACAGTAAAATGATTGGATCTTCCTCGAATGCGCAAGAAGATATATTAATGTTTGCGACGTGATCGCAAGATTATGGTAGTAAAAATCTTGTTGATGGTAAAGAAGTAGAAAATTATAATTCAGCATAAACTACATCTCCTTCATTTTCTGATCCGCTACATATTGAGAAACCAAATCTTGACTTAGTAATCAAACAGCCTGCTAAAGGTGTACTTCGTAAATCAGCTTTCAATCCACATGTGAGAGCTGCTCAGAACTACAATATTGTTGAAGACTTGGCGATTTCCCCTTCAGCAATGTCGACTTTGGAAGTGTTGCAATCATGCCCAGCACAAAGAAAATTACTATTGTCAGCCATAGGAGCCATAGATATTCAGGATTCGAACCTAATAATCTTCGATTTGGAAAATTTTACACCCTGCCTACCCCATCAAATGGCTTTTTAGGTTCCAGTATTAGTAAAAAACAAACGTTTATTTCATACTATTATTGATGAAGGGGATTCTACGTGTATCATGTTGTTAAAATGTTGGAAATCACTTAGTTCTCCGACACTTAACAAATCTCTGACTACCCTCAAATCTTTTGATGGAAGAGGATTCCATCCGTATGGTATTTTATAGGATCTACCTATAGAGGTCGAAGGAAAAATTGTTAATCTAGATGTGGAAGTGGTTGATGCCCCTATGGATTACAACCTTCTCCCGATCGCAGTTGGTCTTATGCCATGACTGTTGTCATATCATCGGTCTTTCGTCTCATCATGTTTCCTCATAAAGGAAAGATCGTTAAAATAGATCAGCTCTCATATTATTCATCTGACCCAGCCACTACTGATAGCATCCAACATGTCAGAAAATTTACTATCCCTTATAAATATGTTGGGGTAGGTTTACTTAAAGATTCTGCTTTACTGGGAACTTTTTCCCTTCCTGCTCCCAATGTACCGGCTCCTATTGCTAACATCAATATGATTACATCTAGTACTATTTCCTTTGATGATCCTTGGATAGTACCTTCATACTCAGAACTAGATTCTTTCGATGGCACAATGCCTTTGAGTCCTTTTGAATTAGCATGTTAGGAAGTACAGTCCTTTTATGATACTCCTTCAACTAAACCTGATCTAGTGAATGTGATCAATGAGGAATCACTTTCCATATCGAGCTCAACTTCAACATCAATTTCGGATCCAGTTTAACAAGTATTCAATACTGATGAGCATATTCGTGAATTTTTTTCTATAGAATATTTACCATGGGAAGATCTACATCATCGATCTTCGTTTTTACCTAATCTCGATCATTTTGAAACTGATTTTTCCTCCATTTTTACTGTTGATTATGTCAACGAACCCCAGAATCCTCTCACGAATTCCGATTCTGAATTGAACTTAGCAAACATTTCTACGATAGTTCCTATTGACATCTCAGTAAAACCAGGAATTGTTGAAAACATTCATATAGGTGCTTCTTGTACGATAAATGAAATCCAAGCATATAAAGCCCAATTTCAAGAATTCCGTGACATTTTTGCCTTGTCATATGAAGAAATGTGATGAATCAATCCATCAATTGTTGTTCATGAAATTAAAACATACCCAGATGCTAAACCTGTCCGACAAATATTGCGTCAGATACATTCGCGAAAAGCTGCCACTATTAAAGTAGAAATTAAGAAATTACTTTGTGCAGGTTATATTTATCCTATTCCTTTAACGGATTGGGTATCTAACATTGTTCCTGTTAATAAAAAACAAGGGACGATATGAGTATGTATCGATTATAGGGATATAAATCGAGCTTGTCCAAAAGAAAATTATCCAACCCCCTATATTGATCAAATTATTGACGATTGTGCCGGAAGTGAAATGTTTTCGTTTATGGATGGATTTTCAGTCTACAATAAAATCAACGTACTCCCTACTGATCAACCCAAAACAACTTTCATTTGTTCGTGGGGAAATTTTTCTTACTTCAAATTACCTTTTGGACTTAAGAACGCTGGCGCAAATTTTTAGAGGGAAATGTATTATGCATTTCATGGCATTAAACACATTGTGAAACCCTATCTCGATGATTTACTTTCTCATTTATCACGCAGAGCAGATCATCTTACTCATCTACGAGCCATCTTTATGAGATGTAGGAATTATAGGATTCGTCTGAATCCTCACAAATGTGTCTTTTGTGTTGAATCTGGACGATTGTTGGGATTTGTTGTCTCAAAGGAAGACATTCGTGTTGACCCATTGAAGGTTGAGGCTATCATCAATTTACCTCCTCCTTCTACTCTTTGCCAACTCCAAATTTTGCAAGATAAAGTGAACTTTTTACGTCGATTAATTCCTCACTATGCTGAGTTAACCAAAGGTTTTACAAGGTTGTTGTAGCATAATATTCCTTTCTTTTGGGATGAGATCGCTGATCGATATTTTGATGCTCTTAAACACGTGTTGACCCATGCATAATTATTGCATCCTCCCAATTACAACCAAGATTACTTTTCATACCTAGCAGCCTCTAATTCTACAATTGGTATGGTCTTAGTTCAGGAAGATTAATTCTACAACAAACATGTGATTTATTATCTCAGTCACAATCTTCATCCGACTAAAATCAAATACTTACATGTGGAGAAATTGTCCTTGTCAGCATTTCAAGCTGTCCAACGATTTCGTCATTACATTCTGTTACGCAAAACAGCAGTTATTTTTTATTGTAATCCTATGATGTATATTTTGACCAAACAACTGCTAGAGGGAAAATACTCCAAATGGATTGTTATCCTACAGGAGTTTGATTTGGAATTTGAAAAATCCAAATCAAAGAAATCATTGGTATTCGCTGAACTTATGTGTGACTTTGTAAGTACTGACACAGAAACTGTGGCAGAACATCTGATCGCAGATGAATATTTGTTTCTTATCAATACCATAGATCCTTCATATGGAGATATTATCATTTATCTCTAAACCTAAACTTTTGGGCCTAAATTCTCATGGTCACAACGACAAAAAATCCATTTCCAGTCTCAGAAATATCATATTGTTGGTGACACACTATATCGTCGTGGTGCAGACTCTATTTTTTGACATTGTCTCACTCCTGACGAAGCTGAAAGGTTTTAAATGACTATCACTCTAGAGCATGTGGCGGTCATATGTGTGGGTATTCCATGACGCAAAAGATATTGTGCGTTGGCCATTTTTGGCCATCCTTATTTAAAGATTGTATTTCTACTATCTAAAAATGCCACAACTGTCAAATCTTTGATCAAAAGATGCGTGCACCACCCGCTCCTCTTCACCCTATAATTGCTGTCGGTACTTTTTCAAAATGGGGCATTGACTTCATTACATGTAACCCTCACTCGGTCGGGGGGCATGGGTATATTATTCTCGTAGTAGATTATTTTACCAAATGGGCCGAGGTGATGCCTAAATTTGCAACAGATGGAAAAAATGTAGCTACTTTCATGTTCAATCATGTGATTGCTCGTTTCGGTGTACCCCAAGTGATAATTACTGACCATGGGAGTCATTTTGGAAACATCATGATGACCGAACTGACTGATCAACTTGGCTTGCACCATGATATTTCTACACCATATTACTCACAGGCTAATGGTCTAGTTGACGCTATCAATAAATTTTTAGTCACCATAATCAAAAAAATCATTGGAATTCATAAATTGAATTGGCATACCATGATTTTTTAGCACTTTGGGCATATCAAACCTCAGTAAAAATATCGACAGGTTTTACCCCTTTTCAACTGGTTCACGGTTTAAAAGCGATATTACAGATTGAATTCGAGATACCGTCACTCCAAATAGCCATAGAGTTACTACTAGCCACTTATGAAGAGGAGAAATGGTTTTTGTACTTAGCTCAATTAGATGAGAATCGGCACACCGCTGCATTAGCTACTGAAGCTCATGCGAAATGAATGAAAGCTCAGTATGATAGAAGTGTTACACCTCATATTTTTTCAAAAGGATACCTAGTCTTGGTTTACGATCAAGCTAATGATAAGCTAGGGGCTGGGAAATTCGAATCCATGTGGCATGGTCCTTATATTGTCAAGTGACCGCTTGCAAAAGGGGCCTATGAACTGATTGACTTTGACGGGGTCTCTTTAGGCAAACCCATAAATGGGATTTATTTGAAGAGATATTATGCTTGATTCTTGTGTGGAGATCTTCCATGTATTAGTTATTTTCATAATATGGTGTGTTGTAGATTAGAAGAGGATGCCTAGTTTAAGTGTGCTTTTACTACTATCCCTGCTTATCTGGATCATCTTGATTTTTCAGATGTCGACATCCCTTTAAACATACATTGGTTTTGCTGATGGTGCTTGTCGTAGTACAAGGAACATTTCTTCTGTAGCTTGGGTTATTTATTCACCCACTGATGAGTTAGTATCTATGCATGGGGTAAGCCTCGATCAAACAACGAACAATATTGCAAAATATAGCGCAATTATTGAGTTATTGTCTAAATCCATTTCATTTGGAATTTGAAGTTTGATCGTTAGGTTAGATTCTGAACTCGTTGTATTACAATTGAATAGAGTATATGCAATTAAAAACCTAGTGTTGTTAATATTATTTTTTAAAGTTCGTCTCTTGGAATGAGAATTTGATTATATTGAGTATCAAAACATTCAGAGAAATTTAAACACATTAGCTGACGCAGTAGCTTCTAGTGTTAGAAACAGACATTTGTGATAATTAAAGTAGTAGATCAAAATAACATTTGATAAAATGTTAAACAGATAACTGGAAATAGTAGTAATATCATAGCATAAGAGTAGTGTTTTCAAAAAATAATACATCATCCTCAATCATAGGTTCAAAACGCCTTATGATTGGAAAAAAGTGATACAAAAAATGATATAAGTCTACATAATCAATCATCCACTATCCGTGGTGATGATCACAATAAAACACTGCAGCCCGTGCCACCTTGCTCAGGAATCTCCTGAACTGTCCCGAAACCCCGATAACATATCTCTGTAAGCAGAGCGGAATGTCATCTATGGTAGTCTCTGGAATATCTAAATTCAACCACTCCAGATGGTTTTTTAGGTCAATAAGGATCTCTATTGTCTAATCCTGTGGTGGTGGTGGTTCTGCAACTGGATCTTTTGGCTTCCTGTCAAAAGGATGGAGAGTGGCTGGTCGACGTGGACCCACATCTGCATTTGAAATTTTTTTCATCAGTTTTGGACAATTAAAAAAAACAAAATTAAAATTAAAATTTAGAACATGTTAAAATGATTCTTACCTGAGTCATCCCACTCTGTTCCTAGAGGAAGAGACATCTCTCGGTCGTCGCAGAAATCTATCCCAGCATAAGGGAAATCTTCTGTCCCGAAGATTTGGTTCTCCAACCAATGGAAATAAGCTGGAGTGAAATGAACAATCTCATCACCTTCACTATGACAGGCCATCATTGCAACCCATCGGACCATCCGAGGCTCTTTGACTCTACCATGATCAACTGAAATAAGCTGTGGGGAAAGTGAAGGAATTCTTTCTAGAGCAAATGTGACCACAATCACTCCATACCCGAAGTTTTTCAACTTCAAGGTTTTTGCTCTAGTCAGTTGGCCTTTGACATTGGCCAACACTCCCTCACACCAATTGAAAATGGTGCCTCTAAAGCAATCAAAAACAATTTGCATTTGGGATCGTGTAGCAACATGTGGAGTTATGCTCCCACACAACTGGGTTACAATAAACAAAACCACTTTGAGCTCAGGATGAATAATGGTTTTTATGTTAATGTGTTTATCTTTGGGGTCCTCTTCTTCATTGAAATAATCTTGTTGAAGGCTAGTGACAGATTGGCCACCTGCCCTAGCCCCAAACAAAGAGAGTGGCTCACCCGTCTTTGATAAACCAGTGAAAAAATATATATCTTCCAGCTCAATTTCGAGCCGGTGACCTCTAATGATAAAGCATTGTTCCTGGATGTCCCATTTGTTTACTAGCCAGGTAAGTAAGTCTACTTGAGCCCTCATACCCTGAATGGCCCAAAATTTGTACAAACCGCAGTCTCTCAGTACACGTAATGTGGGAAGATGTAAGATGGCAGCATCATCAACCTCTTCATGTTCATGTTCTCTCCACTCAAGCATTGTAGATATCCTGCAAAGGACAAATTGAAAGATTAGAAACAATTTGAGTGAGAAAATTTGGTTTATTTTGGGAGAATTATTCATTTTATTTTTCTTACGGTGCCTCCACACTTTTCGCATGAAAACAGTGCGTGGATCCACACGTGTCTTATGCAAAAGGTGCAGGACCACAATTTTCCCTTTGCAAAATTTTCGGGGTCCGCAGGTGTCATGTGTTTTACCTGTGGACCCCCGTGTGTGAATTTTTGAACATATTTTCCTCCTTAAAAATCAATTTAAACCCTAAATTAAGAAAGTAAATGGACAAAAATGAAGGCAAGGATGATGTGGATTACCTGGAACTGACGGTTTTCGATTATGACGGATGAATCTTCTATAATCTCCTCCAGAACGTTTTTTACCAAAAGATCTCAATTTTCACTCTAAAATCAAATGGTAAAAATGATTTAGGAAAACTCCTTTTTATAAGAATTTTTGAATAAATAAAATATAATTTTGTTTATTTTCCACTTTGAAAAGTTTTTTTTCGAATTATTTTTATTAATCATAAACAGGTATGTTTAATTTTTGATTTTTTGTGCAGAATACAGGATTTTTAGGGTAAAATGGTCCTTTTGACAAAGGAGTATACTTTTTATCACTTTTTCAAACTCGGTAAAAATTATGAAAAAGCAAATGAGTACATTTTTATCACTTTTTTGAACTCGTTAAAGCTTACAGAAAAAGCGAAACTACTGAGTATAATTTTATCACTTTTTTGGACTCTTGAAAATTACGAAAAGGAAAAACCTTGGAGTTCTCTTTTAAGCCCTTTTCAGACTCTCTAAAGATGAAAAGACTGTCGAGTAATTGACTATTCGAAATCATTAATGGAAATGAACAGTCGTCCTTTCGGTATAAGTTTACCCCTTTTCTGGACTGAAATGGACTATTTACAAAAAAGGTATATGTTGACTAATTATGGTCAATGAAGTTCTCTCCTGTATTATTTTATCCTTTTTTGGGCTTGAGAGACTAAATTTACAAAAAATTACACCCACGGAGTTTCCTTAAGTTTTTCTTCTGACTCCCTAAAATTGAACCGAGTTTCTCCTATACTTGACTCCTTAAAATCTAACAATAAAGTACCTGTCGATTACAAACAGGAACGAACCACTCCTTCTTAGGGTTCGATTTTAAACTAAGTTGGACTCATCCGAAGGATGAGCTTATATAACAAGCAAATGTTATCCTCCTCAAGCTTGTCAAAAATAAAGAGGTACTTGCCAGAAATGGTGGGGGAAAAAGAGAGAAAACAAATCCATTTGTCACACTTTGTTTAAAAAGCAGTTCACCACTCTTGAACACGACACTTTTTGTCACACTTCTACTTGGGTTGGGAAAATCCTTTGCCTATCATTTAATCAAACCATATTGAAAGTCTTCAACCAGTTTCTGGGTATTAGCTTAGGTCAATTGTCACCAAACCATCTGCAATGTTGTTATGTGTTCAAGAGGACAGTTCAAAGAAGCCATTCATTGCAAACATTTGTCTCCATTCACGTTGACCATCCTTGAGTCAGTCATTGCAAAAAATTTCTACAAAACTTGATATAATGGTTTCGTGTCATGGGTTTTCCTACGACGGATCAATTTCTATCGACAACAGCTCATCATCTAGAAATTTGATCTAGAATCCTTCAGTACCTTAGAATCTGCATTCCTTAATGGTAGGTTTCTCGCCTTCGACGACATGTTGCATCATTGACCTTCGATCGAACGATTCTATGAAATGTTCAACTTCAGATCATTTATTCACATTTTATGGATTGTACTGAGTAATTTGAGAGCCATTGTCATTATTGGTGGTTTCTCTCACACTTTTTAACAGTTCACATCATTGAATGGTAAT
The DNA here is from genome assembly GCA_034641835.2 of Pinus albicaulis. Classification (NCBI taxonomy): domain Eukaryota; kingdom Viridiplantae; phylum Streptophyta; class Pinopsida; order Pinales; family Pinaceae; genus Pinus; species Pinus albicaulis. Next base: position 1,471,714,033 of record CM076577.1, read on the forward strand.
CAAGTGGTTTCTACCATGTTCGACTTCGACACAATCAATCGCATGGATATAATCGTTCTAGTTCAGGTAGCAGAAATCAAGACCTTGGATCTAGTTTCCACCATCCAGGCTGCGAGGAGTTTTATTATTAATTATGCAGTAGACTATTCATAACAGATGGCTGCATCCATACTGTGTCTACATTATTGATGTGATATTAATATCATTTCTACATCAGAACAAGTTTTAGTTAGCATTTTATCAGAGTATGGGAATGCCTACCTCAACGATGATATATATATATATATATATATATATATATATATATATATATATATATATATATATATATATATGTTTTGCATTGAATTTTTTTATTGGATTTCGACTAGGGTGTCCAAAAGCTAATCCTCGAAATGATAAAGCATATCACTCTTCGAATGGTCTCAGACTTCGCACTTTAGGGGGGAATATGTTACACTAAAAAATGTCACCATGATGTTTTACTGTCTGTATGAGTTCATCATTACTCATACAATACTCCCTTAGAAGTCTACAAACATCAAGTTCCTAAAACCAAGCCTTGAAATTAAGTGAAAATCTTATAAAAGTCATAAAAATACTTGTACCGCACTTTCTATTAGTATTACCTATGGTGCCACATCTGTTTGTTCTAGAACATGCAGAACCGACCGCACTTTTTCTTCATTAAAAGTGCGGATTCCTGTAAAAGGTAAAGTGAAGGCGAAAGTAAAATTTGGAAGCCCAGCTAGTTGAATCTGGAAGCTTCTGGAAGAAATTATTTGGTGGAAAGTTCGCTCCTTTCATGTACATTCATCCCTACATTAAAGGAGCCTACCCCTTGGTATGTGGAACTTAATCCCTTTGAAAGATGATTCTATCCCCTCTTATTTGGAGCTGCAACCTCTTCTATTTTTCTATAAATTGAGGCCATAGTTTAGCCTCAAGGGGAGTTAGGCTTTGAGATTTTTTGAGGAGAATTGCTGGAGAAACTTAGACTCTCTTAACTGATTATCATATGGGAATGATTACACACTCATGTGTATGTTAGTCAAGAGGGTGCAAAGGCTTGTCAAAGTAGATGAAACACTTGTTCCGGACCTTGGAAGGACCTGTACGACATCAACGCGAACATGGTTGTAAGGCTCCTTTTTTCATTAAAGATAATACAAATGGATCCTATTTTCTCAATGAGTTGTTTATTTAAATGGCTTATTTATTGAATTCCTTGATCATCAAGATAGATTTATGGTTTATGAATTAGTCTATATTATGCAGGTGCTTCTGATTCTTTCATTTTTTTTATTGCAGATCCTAAAAGGAGACGTATTCAAAGTGATAGGAAAGAAGACTACGATCAGCGTTGGACTACAGGTAGGTCATAAATCCTTCATTATAGATAATTCTAGATCAAATATAATCTAGAGAAAGTAGTTTACATTTTTCTGTTTGTTGCTAGTTATCTGTAGGATACTAGGGAGATTTGTCTTGTCCGCAAGAACAAGTTATCCATCCAACAACTGTCATATTTCAAGAAAGAAGTTAGCAAGCAAATCAATTTTTATGATGAAGTGGTAGAAAGGTCTAAGAAAAATCTTAAAATAACACTACCTTTGCATAGAATAATGAAGCACACCATGAGGAGAAATAGGTGGGTGCAAGCAGAGAGGAGAAAGCTACAAAATCAAGTTAAAGAGATATAAATTCAAATGGAAATGGTTCAGATAGAGCTAAATAAGAAAGACTTGAAAATGATAGTGGTGGATGAACTTGCTAAGGATGAACCTGCTACCTCTTGAGGAGGGTAAGACATGTTTTAAGACAATTTTTCATTATGATGCTTCCTCTCATCATTTCAATAGCTATGTATATTTTTTGGAGGTAAGAAGTGAAATTATCAAAATCTGGAAAATATCAGGCAAGTTCATAGCGTACTGCAGGCTTAAAGCTGAGTTTTCACTACGAACTGACTGAATATTACTTTATGTTATAACTTCCAAAAAATTTCATAAGAGGAGTAAGTAAGGGCATATATTTAAGTCTTTCGGCTTAGTGAAGACCCTCCAATGAGCAAAGAAGTCAAAATTTTTGCAGAAGTTTCCAAGTGAAGAATGCTACAAACTCTTCACTACAAACTTGCCTAAAGAGATTTGTTTTTGCAGCGAGGGAAAATTTTGATGTTTTTGAAGAATTAATTTTTTTTTGGAGCACATCAGTATATCAATGGAGACTATAGTTGGTGAGAACACTCAACAAGGAAAGTGATTTGGCTGCTAGCTCATCATTCTTGACACATCATTAAGTACTCCAACACATCCTTAAAATCTAAGAAGCAGACCCTAGATTTCAATGTGGTTATTTATTACTTAATAATGGTCATTGCCACCTCAGGTAAAGTTGTCTTGTTCAATAAATATCATCATGTATGGGTCATTTAAAATTTGTTAGTGAAGTATATGGTGTTAGATTCCTAGTTTTAAACTCTTTGTAAATAGAAATATCTCTATATTCTCTCCTTGTAATCTATTCCTTTTTGGAT
>CM076577.1:1471716671-1471838882 GCA_034641835.2 Pinus albicaulis
GGAATACCATCGGAAGTAATGTAATTTTGGGCTCATGGTATTGAAAGGGGCTCATGGTATTGAAAAAAGGATAAACCTATATAAAGAGATGAAATTCATTATGCAAATCATGAGTGAGGGTGCAAGATGTCCGAGCTTGAATGAATACTTCTTTGTGAAGTATATTTGTATGGAAAGGGTTACACTTGAATGATAAATGCGAAATGTACTTGTATACGCTAGATCTATAACTTTATGGATGGCTTAGATGAAATAAGGCAGAACATACATGCAGTAAAGATTAAATACGAAACAGAGAATATCGATGCGAAGAAGTATCTTTAGCACATAATGGTTGAAGATATATACACTACTTCGCGCGAGAGGAAACGCGTATATCTGTGACTTCTTTGAAAGAGAGTGCGTATCTTGTGATGAAATATACGAGAGGTATACGACTGGTTTGTGGACGGAAAGCGCCCATGCTCTGAGTCCTCCGGTGAAGTGAAAGCGCCAGCGCGTATGCAAACTAGGGTTTGCTGAAGCATGGGGTATGAAACATCTGATCTGTTCTGCTGTATTACTGCTATCTGATCTGTGTTGTCTGAATTGGTAAGTATCTGTTGGTGATGTATGTTTGAGCTTAAAAGTATGGAATGGGTCCAGTCTGAAAATATGATGAAACGTGGCCTGCAAGTGGTGTCCTAGTAGAAGCTTTGGATCCAGTGTGAAAATTGATGAAACGTGGTTCATAGAGGTGCTGAGGGTTGTAGCCTTCAGTCAGGGGGTTGTAGCTCCCTTCCAGGAGAGGCTGGTAAACGAGATCAGGGGGTCGTAGCTCCCTTCCAGGAGAGGCTGGTAAACGAGATCAGGGGGTCGTAGCTCCCTTCCGGGAGAGGCTGGTAAACGAGTCAGGGGGTTGGAGCTCCCTTCCAGGAGAGGCTGGTAAACGAGCGCAGGTGGGTGCCTGCGTGCTGGTAGGAGTCTGCACCGGCACATATGTTGTAAGATGTTTTCTCTATAATAAAATATTGAAGGCTGAGCAACTGCAGCGGTGGTTTTCTCCCGACTTGGGTTTCCACCTAAAATTCCTGGTGTTCATGTGTGATGCTTTGTGTGATGGTTTATTCTGTTGTTACTGCACATGTTTTCTATTAACTTAACATCAGATGATTGAATAGTGCAAAAGAACTAAGCTAATAATATCTTCATATTTAGATCTCTGCTAATACGCGAGTTGTATGAAGGATATCCGCGTATATACGCGAGTTTACTAAAGGAAAGTAGCGTATGGGTTTTGGAGAGTGAAAAAGTAAAAAGTTTTCAATATGCTGTAAATAGTGATTCACCCCCCCCCTCTCAGTATTTTTCCCAACAAATTAGATCCCATTTTCTCATTTGCAAATCTTTAAAAACTTTTTCATTAAGTTTTGAATTTCACTTAAAAAAGCATAATTGGATGTTTTTGAGTTTTTGCTGATTTCAACAAAGGATTTCTTAGTTAGATTACAAACTAAGCAAAACGTCAAAATATTTAAAGTTTTGATTTCAGATTTAATTCTTAGAAGTTTTAGATCTCGAAATTAGTGTTTTTAGTTTTGAGTGTTATTTCTAGAAATTGTAGTTTTCTTTTGGAGAATGTTTGATTGTAGTTTCAATCTTGAATAATAAAGGGATTTATTTTTGAGCGATTGACCATTTTGAGTTCTCATAAGATAAGATTTCTTTTCGTATGTTCTTGTTTTGAAGGAAATAATTGTTTGAGAAGATTACATTTCTCAGCTCTTTCTTTTAGATAGAATTCATCGAAAGGAAATGAATTGTTTCTCATAATAGATGCATTTTTAGTGTGTTTTGAGTCGGGTCACTACATATCATCAAAGTTTCACTTTCGTACCTATTGTCCTAAGAAACATCCTATTAAAAGCAATGCTTAAATTAAAATCAATATGGTAATTTTTATATTTCTAGGACTCTTTTCACCAACATAGCTTAGGCTAGTGTCTTGGAGTAGGGAGTAATTAACTCTCCAAGATAATTAAAACAAACAAGTAGTTGATCTTGCGGTAGGAAAAATCCAACAGTAGCTTGTATGCTCTGGGAAGCTCCTCCTAAAGGAGTCAAGCACGAGATCATATCCGAACCAGTGAGGTGATCAATTCTATCTCATTGGGAACGAAAGAAGATGTGCACATATTAACAATGGTAAACCTTGGATTGACCATTGTCGAGGAGCCTGGGGTCACTTTTCGGTATACCTTGGATTATATCAAGGAGCCTTCAAGGGGATTGAGATTTATTACTCTGCCCTTGTGCATATATCAGATCATAGACTGTTCCCCCAGGTATATTTGTTCCTGTTGGTGATCTTAGTGGCTATAAAATTTAAGATTTTTTCCTAAGGTGAAGGTGGAGGAAAGATCCCACTGTACCTCGAGCAGACACTGACTAGACTCACTTGGAATCTCTGGAGGGTTATCTTCACTCGAGATGGTTTAAGTGGAGAAACTTGCACCGGTCTGTTTCATTAAGTAGGTTGTCGGGGTAACTATTCCAACCGCCATTTCTACCTTAAAATACTACGATGTTGGATTTCATCACCAACTAGTGTTTTTAGTGTGGGAATCTACTATTTGTGTGTGGTTTGATCTCCTATATTTTATAAGCGTTTGATAATTTGATTGTCTCCTTAGTGACTTTAGGATTTTTGATTAAAATTTTCTTTGATTGCGTGTGATTAATAATTTTTAATTGTGGCTGAATTACCAAGACAATCGCGTAGACTTTAGGGGAAATCCCTTGAGTATACACCAAACCAACTTGAAGGACTGAAAGCTCTGGTACCATATAGTATCAGCAAAATTAGATCGACAAAACCAAGAGAATCATCCATAATTACTCATCCTAATTATCATGAAGTAAATCAATCACAAACAACAAAATATATTCAAGAGCCAATTTCAATTTTCGAAATCACTGACATTGCTTCTGCAACTAGTGAATTAACTGAAGAACCTGAAATTTCTGAGTTACAAACTGAACCTGCTGTGTTGGAATCATCTTCGAGATTTTTCACTCTGACTTCTAGTGAAGAACTTATGGATTGAAGAACTTATTGGTCCAGACGAAGACGTAGTTCTTCCCGAAACCCAAGAAACTTTGAATCTTAGAGAGCGTGAATAAATATTCTACAGTCCTTTTAGAACTGATGCTTGGTATTTATCATTGACAGATTTTTTACAAAACGCAGGTCTTACTTATTGACCACCCGAATTCCTTTTTACCCTACACCGAGAGGTTATCAACATTCATTAGCTATGTCGGGTGAGTCATTATGTTTTCTGAATCTCCAGAAATATTTTTATACGGTGGTTCGTTTGTTCCTCCGGGATGCCAGTCGCTCTGTGGTACCTTCTCAAGAGCAGCTCCTCAACCAATTGAACAAATGTTATCATCTGGTACAAATGGAACAAACACTGGAACGTTGAACACATAACATATTTTTATGATGTCTGGAAATATTCCAAATCCTCAACCTCAAGGAAGTTAGTTACCGCCTGGGGGGCAACCTCAAGGTAGTCAATTACCGCCCGGAGGGTAACCTCAGGGTAATGTTTTACCACCTGGAGGTCAACCCGTGGGACAATATTTACAGCCTGAGGAGCAACCTCAAGGATAGTACATACCTCAAGGTCAATATAAACCTCAAGGACAGTACATACCTCAAGGTCAATATCAACCCCAGAGTTAGTTCATACCTCAGGATCAATATCAACCCCAAATTCAGTACATACCTTAGGGTCAATATCAACCCCAGATTCAGTACATGCCTCAAATTCAATATCAACCTCAAGGTGAGTACCTAACTCAAGGTTTTCAACCTCCTTCAGGTCAACCATTATTACAAGGAGCCGGAAATTTTCCAGTTAATTATCAAAGTTACGTTCAACCTGGTTATTGTCCTTCATATACATAACCTTCTATGGGTCAATATATCGGAATTAACATGGTGTGGGATCCATCTCAAATTCAACAGACTTTACAACCCAATGTGCAGTTACCTAATCAACCTGGACAACCCATAGGTTCTGGTCCAACCCAGCAACCTGTCCAGCCTACCATTCAAGTCTCTGCACCTGGTTTAGTTCAGCATCCTGGGCCTAGTACACCTAGAACTCCGCCTCAAACTTCTGTTGCTGCTGCAACTTCTGTTCAACCTACCACACCTATTTCTAGAGTATCTGCAGCTCCTGTTTTTACTACCCCTGTATCAGTGCAAATTCCTCAAGTATCTATGCCACCGTCAGGGCCTATAATTCAGACTATGGTCCAGATACCTACAGGAAAATATGGTACAAGTACTATTCTCACTAGTCAACCACAATTTACTTATCAACCGTACCAAGGGCAATATCAATTTGGACATGCTACACAATATCCAACATACCAGTATCAGCCATATCCTGGGTATACTTATCAAGTACCTCAACAACCCTAGTATGGTCTGGTTAATCCTGGTTATCCAGGAGGTTTCACAATTCCCAATGCAAATCCAATTCCAGGATATCCCAGATATCCTCCTCCTGGAACTGGTTTGATCACACAAGGTTATCAAGACCCTAGCCGTCGGTTACCGTTTATAGCAACTTTAGATTTACCTGATTTATCGCGCCTTACAAATGATCCGATCTTTTATCTTCCGTATTGGTCGTCGATGCCTAATAATTTGCCCAATGATATTCCAAATTTTGAAGGTAAGTCAGGAGAAGATCCATCTAATCATGTTATGACTTATCACCTCTGGTGTGCATCCAATTCACTAATCGATGATTCGATTCAATTACGTCTTTTTCAGAGAACTCTCATTGGTATAGCTGCCAAATGGTACATTGAGTTACCACGAGGCTCATTTAATACTTTTAATACACTATATATTGCTTTCTTAACCCATTTTCAGTTACCTGTCAGATACGACAATGGTACGGAATTGTTGACCTCATTAAAACAGTCTACATCTACGTACATATCTAATCACATTCATGAATGGCGACATAGGAGAAGTTTAGTGAAAGTATTTATTCCAGATCAAATTTTGGCTGAATGGTTTATCAAATCATTATTGCTCAAAATCACTGAAGATGTGGCCAAAGGAGGCGTTGTTACATAAGAGGAAGTCATTGCTCAAGCTCAGTACCTTGACCTTGTATATACACAGTCAGGTACTCTGTATGAAAAAATCCCTGATTTACCAAGACCTGGTCAATTAAATACAACTCCTTTAGGCTCTCATGCCGCTGATGGTGTAATTGGTTCTGTTAGCACTAGCAAGAGTAAGAAGAAATCTTCCAAGATGACTTCTCCTATTATAACTTTACCCGATTCACCAAAAGGAGATTCTTCCGTTGAAACTTCCGCCGATATTCATGTTGTAGAATCATCTACAACCAAACCTAAAATTCGTGGTAAGAAGAAAGGTAAGAATAAAAACAAAAAATCATCTTCAAAAGATAAAAACGATAAAACTGAACTAACTGACGATCAACGGAAACATCGTTATCCTTGTCTGATCTGTGATGAGGATCATTTTACGAAAGAGTGCCCGCATAGAGCCGAGGTATTTAAATTCATTAAGGCTTCGCCCATACCTTTTGTCTTGAAGGATCCCTTTCCTGCTCAAGATAGTAACATGATTGGATCTTCCTCGAATACGCTAGAATATATCTTGATGGTTGCGATGCGATCACAAGATTATGGTAATAAAAATCATGTTGGTGGTAAAGAAGTAGAAAATTCTAATTTAGCATAAACTACATCTCCCTCAGTTTCTGATCCATTACAGATCGAGAAACCAAATCCTAATTTAGTAATAAAACCGCCTGCTAAAGGTGTGCTTCGTAAATCAGCTTTCAATCCACATGCGAGAGCTGCTCAGAACTACAATATTGTTGAAGACTTGGCGATTTCCCCTTTAGCAATGTCGGCTTTGGAAGTGTTGAAATCATGTCCAGACCAAATAAAATTACCATTGTCATCCATAGGAGCCATAGATGTTCAGGATTCGAACCTAATGATCTTAGATTTGGAAAATTTTACACCTCGCCTACCTCATCAAATGGCTTTTCAAATTCCAGTTTTAGTCAAAAACAAACGTTGCTTTCATACTGCTATTGATGAAGGGGCTTCTACATGTATAATGTCATTAAAATGTTGGAAATCACTTTGTTCTCCGACACTTAACCAATCGTCGACTATCCTCAAAGCTTTTGATGGAAGAGGATTCCATCTGTATGTTATTTTACAGGATCTACCTATAGAATTCAAAGGAAAAACTATTAATCTATATGTGGAAGTGGTTGATGCCCCTTTGGATTACAACCTTCTCTTGGGTCGCAGTTGGTCTTACGCCATGACTGTTGTCGTATCATCAGTCTTTTGTCTCATCATGTTTCCTCATAAAGGAAAGATCGTTAAAGTAGATCAGCTCTCATATTATTCATCCAACCCAGCCACTATTGATAGCATCCAACATGTCGAAAAATCGACTATCCCTTATAAAGATGTTGGAGTAGGTTTAATTAAATATTATGCTTTACTGGGAACTTTTTCCCTGCCTGCTCCCAACGTATCGCCTCCTATTGATAATATCAATATGATTACATCAAGTACTATTTCCTTTGATGATCCTTGGATAGTACCTTCAGACTAAAAACTGGATTATTTCGATGGCGCGACGCCTTTGAGTCCTTTTGAATTAGCATATCAGGCAGTACAGTCATTTTCTGATACTTCAACTAAACGTGATCTAGTGAATGTGATCAATGAGGAATCACTTTCAATATCAAGCTCAGCTTCACCATCAATTCCAGATCCTGTTCAACAAGTATTCAATACTGATGAGCATATTCGTGAATTTTTGTCTATAGAAGAATTACCATGGGAAGATCTGCATCATCAATCTTTGTTTTTACCTGATCTCAATCATTTTGAAACTGATTTTTCCTCCATTTTTACCGCTGATTATGTCAACGAACCCCGGAATCCTCTCACGAATTTCGATTATGAATTTAACTTAGCAAACATTTCTACGACAGTTCCTATTGACATCTCAATGAAACCAGGAATTGTTGAAAACATTCATATAGGTGCTTCTTGTACGCCAGATGAAATCCAAGCATATAAAGCCCTATTTCAAGAATTCCGTGACATTTTTTCGTGTTCATATGAAGAAATGCTAGGAATCGATCCATCAATTGTTTTTCATGAAATTAAAACATACCCAGATGCTAAACCTGTCTGACAAAGATTACGTCAGATACATCCAAGAAAAGCTACCACTATTAAAGTAAAAGTTGAGAAATTACTTTGCGCAGGTTTTATTTATCCGATTATTTTAACGGATTGGGTATCTAATATTGTTCTTGTTAATAAAAAACAAGGGACAATATGAGTATGTATCGATTATAGGAATATAAAACGAGCTTGTCCAAAAGACAATTATCCAACCCCTTATATCGATCAAATTATTGATGATTGTGCCGGAAGTGAAATGTTTTCGTTTATGGATGGATTTTCGGGCTACAATCAAATCAACATACTCCCTGCTGATCAACCCAAAATAGCTTTCATTTTTCTGTGGGGGACTTTTGATTACTGCAAATTACCTTTTGGACTTAAGAACGCTGGCGCAAATTTTCAGAGGGCAATGTCTTATGCATTTCATGACATTAAACACATTGTGCAACCCTATCTCGATGATTTACCTGCTTATTCATCGCGTAGAGCAGATCATCTTACTCATCTATGAGCTATCCTTATGAGATGTAGGCATTATAGGATTCGTTTGAATCCTCACAAATGTGTCCTTTCTGTTGAATTTGGATGATTATTGGGATTTGTTGTCTCAAAGGAAGGCATTCGTGTTGACCCATCGAGGGTTGAGGCTATCATCAATTTACCTCCTCCTACTCTTCGCCAACTCCAAAGTTTGTAAGGGAAAGCAAACTTTTTATGTCGATTCATTCCTAACTATGCTGAGTTAACCAAAGGTTTTACCAGGTTGTTAAAGCAGAATATTCCTTTCTTTTGGGACGAGATCGCTGATCGATCTTTTGATGCTCTTAAACACGCGTTGACCCATGCACCGTTATTGCATCCTCCCAATTACAACCAAGATTACTTTTTATACCTAGCAGCCTCCAATTCTAAGATTGGCATGGTCTTAGTTCAGGAAGATGAATTTCACAACGAACATGTGATTTATTATCTCAGTCACAATATGCATCCGACCGAAATCAAATATTCACATGTGGAGAAATTGGCCTTGGCAGCAGTTCAAGTCGTCCAACGATTTCGTCATTACATACTGTTATGCAAAACAACAGTGATTTCTGATTGTAACCCTATGATGTATATTCTGACCAAACAATTGTTAGGGGGGAAATAATCCAAATGGATTGTTATCCTGCAGGAGTTTGATTTGGAATTTGAAAAATCCAAATCAAAGAAATCATTGGTATTCACTGAACTTATGTGTGACTTCCCAAGTACTGACACAAAAACTGTGGCAGAACATCCGATCGCAGATGAATATTTGTTTCTTATCAGTACCATCGATCCTTGGTATGGAGATATCATCATTTATCTCCAAACTCAAACTTTTCGGCCCGAAATCTCATGGTCACAACGACGAAAAATTTGTTTCCAGTCTCAGCAATATCATATTGTTGGTGACACACTATACCATCGTGGTGCGGACTCTGTTTTCGACGTTGTCTCACTCTTGACGATGCTAAAAAGGTTTTAAATGACTGTCACTCTAGAGCATGTGGCGGTCATATGTCTGGGTATGCCACAACCCAAAAAATATTGCGTGCTGACTATTTTTGGCCGTCCTTATTTAAAGATTGTATTTCTGCTATCCAAAAATGCCACAACTGTCAAATCTTTGATCGAAAGATGCGTGCACCACCCGCTCCTCTTCACCCTATAATTTATGTCGGTCCTTTTGCAAAATGGGGCATTGACTTCATTACATGTAACCCTCACTTGATCGGGGGGCATGGGTATATTATTCTCGCAGTAGATTATTTTACCAAATGGGCCAAGGCGATGCCTACATTTGTGGCAGATGGAACAACTACCGCTACTTTCGTGTTCAATCATGTGATTGCTCGTTTCGGTGTACCCCAAGCGATAATTATTGACCATGCGAGTCATTTTTGAAACATCATGATGACCGAACTGACTTATCAACTTGGCCTATGACATGACAATTCTACACTAGATTACCCGTAGGCTAATGGTCTGGTTGAAGCTATCAATAATGTTTTAGTCACCATGATCAAACGAATCATCGGAATTCATAAATTGAATTGGCATACCATGCTTTTTTCAGTACTTTGGGCATATTGAACCTCAGCAAAAACATCGACAGGTTTTACCCCTTTTCAACCGGCTTACGGTTTAGAAGCAGTATTACCGATTGAATGCGAGATACCATCACTCCAACTAGCCATAGAGTTACTACCAGCCACTTTTGAAGAGGAGAAACACTTTTTGTACTTAGCTCAATTGGATGAGAATCGATGCACTGCTGCATTAGCTACTGAAGCTCATGCGAAACGAATGAAAGTTCAGTATGATAGAAGTGTTACACCTTGTATTTTTTCAAAAGGAGACCTAGTCTTGGTTTATGATCAAGCTAATGATAAGCTAGGGGCTGGAAAATTTTAACCCATGTGGCATGGTCCCTATATTTTCAAGTGACAGCTTGCAAAAGGGGCCTATGAACTGATTGACTTTGACGGGGTCTCTTTAGGCAAACCCAGAAATGGGCTTTATTTGAAGAGATATTATGCTTGATTCTTGTATGGAGATTTTCCCTGTATATTAGTTATTTTCATAAGCTGTTGTGTTGTAGATTAGAAGAGCGTGCCTAGTTAAAGTGTGCTTTTACAACTATCCCTGCTTATCTGGATCACTCTTGATTTTGCAGATTTCGACATCCCTTCCAACATACATTGGTTTTGCTGATGGTGTTTTTCATAGTACATGGAACATTTCTTCCGCATCTTGGGTTATTTATTCACCCACTGATGAGTTAGTATCTATGCATGGGGTAAGCCTTGGTCAAACGATGAACAATATTGCAGAATATAGCGCAGTTATTGAGTTATTGTCTAAATCCATTTCATTTGGAATTTGAAGTTTGATCGTTAGGTTAGATTTTGAACTCGTTGTATTACAATTGAATAGAGTATACGCAATTAAAGACCCAGTGTTGTTAAGATTATTTTTGAAATTTCGTCTCTTGGAACGAGAATTTGATTATATTGAGTATCAACACATTCCGAGAAATTTAAACACATTAGCTGATGCAATAGCTTCTAGTGTTATAAATAGACATTTGCGATAATTAAAGCAGTAGATCAAAATAACATTTGATAACATTTTAGATAGATAACTGGAAATAGTAGTAATATCATAGCATAAGAGTAGTGTTTTCAAAAAATATTACATCGTCCTCGATCATAGGTTCAAAACGCCTTATGATCGGAAAAAAGTGATATAAAAAAAATGATATTAGTCTACATAATCAATCATCCACTATCTGTGGTGATGATCACGATAAAACACTGCAACCTGTGCCACCTTGCTCAAGAATCTTCTAAATTGTCCCAAAACCCCGATAACATATCTCTGTAAGCGGAGCGGAATGTCATCTATGGTAGTCTTTGGAATATCTAAATTCAACCCCTCCAAATGGTTTTCCAGATCGGTAAGGATATCTGCTGTTTGATCCTGTGATGGCGGTGGTCCTGCAGTTGGATCTCTTAGCTTCCTGTCAAAAGGACGGAGAGTGGCTGGTCAACATGGACCCACATCTGCATTTGAAATTTTTGTCATCAATTTTGGATGATTCAAAAAACAAAGTAAAAATTAGAAATTAGAACATGTCAAAATGATTCTTACCTGAGTCATCCCACTGTGTTCCAGGAGGAAGAGACATCTCTCATTCACTGCGGAAATCCATCCCAGCATAAGGGAAATCTTTTATCGCGAAGATTTGGTTCTCCAACCAATGGAAATAAGCTGGAGTGAAACAAAAAATTTCGCCACCTTCACTATGACGGGCCATCAGTGCAACCCATCGGACCATCTGAGGCTCTTTGACTCTACCATGATCAACTGAAATAAGTTGTGGAGCCAGTGAAGGAATTCTCTCTAGAGCAAATGTAACCATGATCGCTCCATACCCGAAGTTTTTCGACCTCGAGTTTTTTTCTCTAGTCAGCTGGCCTTTGACATTGGCCAGCACTGCTTCACACCAATTAAAAATGGTGCCTCTAAAGAAATCAACAGCACTTTTCATTTGGGATCTTGTAGCAACATGTGGATTTGCGCTCCCACACAACCGGGTTACAATAAACGCAACCACTTTGAGCTCGGGACGAATAATGGTTTTTATGTTAATGCGTTTATCTTTAGGGTCCGCTTCTTCATTGCAAAATTCTTGTTGTATGCTAGTGACATACTGGCCACCTGCCCTAGCCCCAAACAAAGAGAGTGGCTCACCCCTCTTTAATAAGCCAGTGAGAAAACATATATCTTCCAGCTCAATTTAGAGCCGGTGACCTCTAATGATAAAGCATTGTTCCTGGATGTCTCATTTGTTTACTAGCCAGGTAAGTAAGTCTACTTGAGCCCTCATACCCTGAATGGCCCAAAATTTGCACAAACCGCATTCTCTCAATACACGTAATGTGGGCAGATGTAACATAGCAGCATCATCAACCTCTTCATGTTCACGTTCTCTCCACTCAAGCATTGTAGATATCCTGCAATGGACAAATTGAAAGATCAGAAACAATTTGAGTGAGAAAATTTGGTTTATTTTGGGAGAATTATTCATTTTGTTTTTTCTTACGGTGCCTCCGCACTTTTCACATGAAAACAGTGCGTGGATCCGCACGTGTCTTATGCATAATGTGTGGTCATGTGTTTTACCTGCGGACCCCCGTGAGCGAATTTTTGAACATATTTTCCTCCTTAAAAATCAATTTAAGCCCTAAATTAAGAAATTGAACGGACAAAAATGAAGGCAAGGATGATGTGGATTACCTGGAATTGACGGTTTTCGATTCTGACAGGCGAATCTTCTGTAATCTCCTCCGGAAATTTTTTTACCAAAAGCTCTCAATTTTCACTCTGAAATCAAATGGTAAAAATGATTTAGAAAAACTCCTTTTTATAAGATTTTTTGAATAAATGAAATATAATTTTGTTTTTTTCCACTTTGAAAAGTTGTTTTCCGAATTATTTTTATTAATCATAAACAGGTATGTTTAAATTTTTGAGTTTTTGTGTAGAATACAGGAATTTTTGGGTAAAATGGTCCTTTTGACAAAAGAGTATAGTTTTTATCACTTTTTCAAACTTGGTAAAAATTATGAAAAAGCGAAAACTATGAGTACATTTTTATCACTTTTTCGAACTTGTTAAAAATTACAGAAAAAGCGAAACTACTGAATATACTTTTATCACTTTTTCGGAATCTTGAAAATTACGAAAAAGAAAAACCTTGGAGTTCTCTTTTAAGCCCTTTTCAGACTCTCTAAAGATGAAAATATTGTCGAGTACTTGACTATTCGAACTCGTTAAAGGAAATGAACCATCGTCCTTTCAGTATAATTTTACCCCTTTTCCGTTCTGAAATGGACTATTTACGAAAAAGGTATATGTTGACTAATCATGGTCAATAGAGTTCTCTCCTATATTATTTTATCCTCTTTTGGGCTTGAGAGACTAAATTTACGAAAAATTACACCCACGGAGTTTCCTTAAGTGTTTCTTCTGACTCCCGAAAATTGAAAAACACCGAGTTTCTCCTATACTGGACTCGTTAAAATTTAACAGTAAAAGACCTGTCAATTACAAACATGAACGAACCACTCCTTCTTAGGGTTCGATTTTAAACTAAGTTGGACTCATCCGAAGGATGAGCTTATATAACAAGCAAATGTTATCCTCCTCAAGCTTGTCAAAAATAAAGAGGTACTTGCCAGAAATGGTGGGGGGGAAAGAGAGAAAACGAATCCATTTGTCATACTTTGTTTAAAAAGAATTTTACCACTCTTGAACACGACACTTTTTGTCACACTTCTACCTGGGTTGGGAAAATCCTTTGCCTATCAGTTAATCAAACCATATTGAAAGTCTTCAGCTAATTTCTGGGTATTAGCTTTAGGTCAATTGTTACCAAACCATCTGTAGTGTCGTTATGTGTTCAAGAGGACAGTTCAAATAAACCATTCATTGCAAACATGTGTCTCCATTCGCGTTGACCATCCCTGAGTCAGTCCTTGCAAAAAATTTCTACAAAACTTGATCTGATGGTTTTGTGTCGTGGGTTTTTCTACGACGGATCACTTTCTATCGACGACAGCTCATCATCTAGGAAGTTGATCTGAATCCTTCAGTACCTTGGAATCTGCATGCCTTAATGGTAGGTTTCTCGCCTTCGACGACAGGTTGCAACATTGACCTTCGATCGAACGATTCCGTGAAATGTTCAACTTCAGATCATTTATTCACATTTCATAGATTGTACTGAGTACTTTGAGAGCCATTGTCATTATTGGTGGTTTTCTCTCACACTTGTTAACAATTCACATCATTGACTGGTAATCAAGTGGTTTCTACCATGTTCAACTTCAACACAATTAATCGCATGGATAGAATCGTACTAGTTCAGGTAGCGGAAATCAAGACCCTGAATATAGTTTCCACCATCTAGGCTGTGAGGAGTTTTATTATTCATTATGCAGTAGAATTGTTGAGGAGGTAAATCCCCTCTGCGGACAGAGGCGATCCCTACTAGCCCAGCAGGGGTCTAGCAACAATCAAAAATGTTACGACGCAAGTTCCTAGTTACGAATGAAAAGACTAAAGATAGAAGCCTACCTGGAATCCAATGCTACGATTTGAAGAATAGAGCGTTCCCGTTCCTCAGCCTCGGCAGATCACGATCCTCCACGAACTCCGCGGATGGACACCTGCACATGCAAGAAACAAACAGATACAAGCATAAAATCCGGCATACGTAACTAAATATCAGTCAGAAAGGATATTACTCATATTAACATAATCAAAAACAGAGTGGAACCATAATCGTAATCATTCATTAAATAACAATCGAAGAAAGATTACAACCAATGTTCTGACGTCGTGTTCCCCTTCGGATGGGTCTCCAGTCATTCACGTCTCGCGAATCTCACCAGGGAAAGGGCAAACCTCTCTAGAGTCTCTCGACGATGGTCTCCTTACTTGAGTCGGCCTTAAGGGAAGAAAGAGGGCTCTTACAGCACAAAGGCTCTTGGGAATTTGGAGATTCAAAGCTTAGGCACTTCAAGACTAGCTTGCTATGGAATTGAGCAGGCTTTTATAGATGGAGAAGGAGGGAGTTGGGATCCCTATTATTGTGGGATTGGCCCTATCAACAAGGAAGGTTCCATGGGAGGTGGCAAAACCACTTCCCTTCCATAGAACTCCCACAGCCAAACCTCCCAACTCAAGATAGGCAATGGTTTGTGAGTTTGTTGAAACACAACTTCCGCCATCTTTATTTAAAAAACACTCCTTAAATTTGCTAGTGTGACTACTGCTCTGGGACAGAGCGCCAGTTGGTGCAGCCTCTTTGTAGGATTTTTCCCATTGGCGCGAGTTTTGAACTGTCTGCCCGCGCCAATGCAAAAGGAGATGTTTTTCATGATTTTTGCAAGGAGATGTCTTTAGGGCAAATGAAGCTCATGCTTAGAGGAATGCATTGATGATGTTTTCAAGGCATGACAATGTTCATAGGTCACAAAATGGGTCCTCCATTGTGTGGGACGGGGAATGGTAGGGACGGTGACAAATTACTGTGTAATAGATGCCCCCTAAAGTATGAGGCCCGAGAGAGAGAGGGGTGAAATGCTTTACGAGAACATGTTCAACTGAAGGCCCGCCGTCGGAAAACCTGCACAGAAAAATACAACTGATATCTCAAGTACATGATGTATATGTGGTATGGGCGCAGCCATCCGAAACAGAGTACACTATAATCCGGATCCAGGGTATGGGCGCAGCCATCCAACGAGGATCAAATAAATAGACTCAGGTATGGTCGCAGCCATCCAATCAGTGAGTCATGTACATAATGATAATAATCCACAATCGCAGCCTGGATTACAATAGACACAATCCAGGGTCTTGCGCTCCATCTCGACCCAAACAGAGTACAAGTTTGAGCATGTGAATATGTGAGCTAAAGTCGAACATACAAGAACATCTTCTGATTACCAGCCAATGATGAAAGTCGTTAACAGACGCGAGAGAAACCACCAATAATGACAATGGTCCTCAAGGTACTACAGGTACAATCTACGGTGTGTGAATAAATGAGTTGACGTCGAACACCCGCAGAATCACTCAATCGGAGGCCAATGATGAAAACCTCACGTCGAATGCGACGAACCTGCCATTGAGGCATGCAGGCTCCAAGGTACCATGAAGGAGTCTCTAGATCAGCTTCCTGGATAATGAGCTGAAGTCGACAGGAAGTGACCTTGATCGAAGGTGGGCCATAATGTTTCCCACATCATCGACACGAGACAGAGGAACATGATGTTTTTTTTGTGAATCAAGATCGTATGAGAATCAGAGGAAGGTTGATATTTGCAGAGGCCAACTTCTCTTGAACATATAAACGGCACGACAGTGGACTTGGCAGTATTTGACATCAACGGATCAGAGGTCATGGTGACGAGGCAATGAGCAGATGAGAGGTCAAAAAGGATTATCCAAACCCACGGAGGCAAAGTGAAGCAACGAGATGAGATGTCCCCAACCCGACACGAATGCAGACAAGTGCCATGTTCAAGAGCGACATACTGCCGACGACAACGACGATGGTCCCATTTTTCCCCCACCATTTCTGGCGAGTACCCCAATTATTTTTGATAACAAGCTTGAAGGGGATAGCATATGCTTGTAATATAAGTCCACCCTTCAGGCGAATCCATCCTAGTGCATTTAACGAGTCCTAGGAAGGAGGAAGGAGGAGAACGTCATTTCGACTGGATCCGATGTCATCAGGATTTAACGAGTCTGACAAAGGGAGAACTCGGCGTCTTTTCACGTTTAGAGAGTTTGAAAAGACAGCAGAAAAGTAAACTCCACAGGTCCCTTTTCGTAGATAGTTCCTCAGATCCGAAAAGGTAGAAAACAATATCCAAGAAAACCTCCTAGTCGCGATAGGCTAGGGTATTCCTTTTTCGTAATCAATCCATCCCAGCCCGAAAAAGGGGTAAATGTATACTGGGTAGATGTCGATTCGTGTCCAATTTAATGAGATCGAAACGACAAGGGCCTCGGCAATCTTTTCGTGTTTAGAGAGTCAGAAAAGAGCTGAAAGATGACTCCAAAGTGACTTTTTCGTGTATTTACCGAGTCCGAAAAAGTATAAAATACAACTCGTTTCCATCGTTAAAGTCGCAAAAACCTGCTGTTGCACATACCAAACAAGCATAAAACCCATTTTCGACATAACATATTAAAATATTCGATAAAAATGACTTTTTACAACTCATTTTGTGTCAAAAAGCTATAAATATGTCAAATTGGTAAAAATAAAATTACATTTACTATTTACCTTGGTAAAAAGCAACAGTGATCCATTTGGAGCAGAAACTTCTGACGGCGATTGCGACAGATCCGGCTGACCATTCAGTTTCTCGTCTGCTACAGGTAAGAGGCGCTCCCTTGCTCTACATTTTCATCCATTTTTTAATAGTTTTACCCTGTAAATCAATTCTCTAGGGCTACTTTTGAAAATTTAGGGCCGCGCTCATTGGCGCGAGTATCGGGCACGGACCCGCGCCAATGGGCTCTTTTATACAAAGGGCTCGCGCCACGTGGCGCGACTGTTCATAAAACAGCTGCGCCAGCGGCCGAACCTAAAAAGTCGCCTAAAAAATCGATATTTAGACCAAATTGCATGGAATTTGAGGCCTATCAGAGATCTAACTAAGGGTTTATGACCATATGAATGCAGGTAATCAAGCAAAATGGCGATTGAATGGAAAGAACGAGAGCATGGAGAAGAGGATGAACAGGCCATCCAAAGTGAGGCTTGCATGAATGCCCTCAGAAACTGTGGGCTGAAAAATTTCTTCCTCACACCCTGTCTACGAGCTCAACCCGAGCTCCTCCAGTATTTGATCAGTATCTGGGATGAACATGAACAGGTGTTCAGGTTACGAGATCAGGTATTAGAGCTGGAGGTTTCTGATGTTTATTTTATCACCGGATTGTCCCGCAGAGGTCCGATCCCTGTCTTGACTGGAAGTAGACCATCTGGGGAGAAGATGGAAGAAGTGATGGCACGAGTGTGCCGAGGAGCACAAATGGGATCAGGAAGCAAGAAGGTGGATATCCACACTATCCCTGATCTGGTATTGAGAGTTGTCCTACATACCATCACGCGGGCTGCAGGGTCGCAGGCACCGCACGAGGCCACAAAGGCCCAACTCCTGCTGGCCTCAGAATGCATGGGTCCCTTACTGTTCGACTGGGCAACAGAAGTAACAATCAATATGAAAAGGCAGCTCACAAAATGCAAACAGGGAAAACTGAAATAGTTTGGTTATGGTTCCATCCTAGTATCGTTCATTCTGGAACGCTTACCAATCTTCCAGGGCCAAGGGGCCACAGTAGCAGATCCGATACCACGAGAGCCAAGGATGGCTTGCTGGGCAGCATTAATGCCCAGAGCTGGAGGCGGCCAACAGATGTCCTGGAGGCCGGAGTTCTTTAGGTGGTTACAGCGCCAGCTGATTGTCGTGGAAGACTGGCCCTATGTAGGAACTGACTTCACCGGAGACCTAGATCTCCCACTGCCAGAAGGAGATGACTGGGACGAGGAGTTGGGTAAGACCTCATATTTTTGATTTTATGTTTTATGTGTTTTTTTTGTTAATACACATTCTTCCTAACACATTTATATATGCATGCAGATGTGGGACCTGAGAGACCAGCTGGGATGTCTCCAATATCACGGAGAACACAACTCGCCCCTGATCCTCAGGGAGAGGGCACCGGAGGAGAGGAGTTGATCCAGAATCTCGAGGGCATTGCCCACAGGATCCCAGACTATGCTCGGCTGGCAGACGTACCGATGGCATACCAGCGCCACACGGTGGGAGTTCCGAGTCGGATCCACCGAATCCTGAGACGCTTAGTGCATGCAGTCACATGCTATCATGAGCACCATGTGGATTAGCCCTTAGGATTTGTACCACACCTATTTTTTGAGAGACGTATCGTCTCCGGATGTACTTAAGACGATTATGTATATTTTGACTTTTATGTGACACACTCTATGTAAACATTTCGATATCTATATATATACATATCTATTTCTGGATGGATCTTTCTTTACATGTGATGATGATTTATAAATTGCGCAAATGTCTGTCTAATACCAAATTTGCTACTGCATCCGTTAATGTATTCAAATGCCTGGGTATATGATGATATGTAATGTAGTCAAAATTCCTTTCCAGTAATTGAATACACAGATATAGACGTAAGATGGATGGGTTTCTTACCGAATAGTGCCCGCTCAGTTGTAACACCACAAGTTGTGAATCTAGATACACGAGAAATTCATGGATACCAAGGTTTACTGCCTCGGTTAATAACTCTAACACAGCACTATATTCCGCGATGTTGTTCGTGGTACGTCCTAAACACACTCCTTGCAGGTTGATCAACTCACCAGCAGGATCATAGATTACCCAGGCTGCTGAAGACAGATTCCTGGTACTGCGGGAGGCACCATCCGCGAAACCAACAAATGGATGAAAAGACATCTGCACAACCAGGAAGACCTGATCAGCAGAAATATGTTTACAAAGCACACCACACAATACATGCACACGAATGAAAATCACACACCTATGTACACACACCACACCAAGAAATCACTTCAGGCATAGTAATTTTTAAGGTACAGCCCATTTCTGGGTTGCGCCAGCGAAACTCCTTCATAATCTATAAGCTCCTAGGCCCCATTTTTCAAAACGCGTTTTACTATATAGGGCACGTGCCACATAGGCTGGAACTTACCCGCTCCAAGCTTGTCATGTGCTTGATCATACAGGAGGACGAGGTCTCCTTCGATAAAGGAACGAGGAGAAACAGATTGATCAAAATGAGTTTTGACCCTCTTCTTTTGTGCTTCGATAACCAAAGCAGCCATACGACGGGTTTCATCTAACCGTTACAGATACAGAAGATGTTCTTCCTCGGTAGAAGTACCAGGTAGAAGCTCCACAGCTAATTTCAATGAAGGAATCTTGCATTCAACCGGCAGAGTGGCTTCCAGACCGTACACCAATTGAAATGGTGTGAATCCAGTTGCACTCTTAGCAGATGTTCGGTATGCCCAGAGAGCTGAGAACAGTTGGAGATGCCAATTGGATTTGTGAATACCAACTGTTTGCTGAAGCATAGTGACCAAAACCTTGTTCACCGCTTCAACCTGACCATTCGCTTGAGGATAGTATGGTGTTGAGCTGTCGTGACGCAAGCCCAACGTTGAAGTCAGCTCTGCCATCATGTAATCTCGGAAATGAGTACCGTGATCAGTGACGATGGCTTGAGGAACCCCGAACCGTGCGATAACGTGGTTGAATATAAATTGAGCAGCCGTTTTCCCGTCAGCAGCTAGTGTAGGCATCGCCTCGGCCCACTTAGTGAAGTAGTCGACGGCGACAATGATATACGCATGGCCCCCGGCCGAGTGAGGGTTACACGTCATAAAATCCACGCCCCATTTCGCAAAAGGGCCGACGGTAATAACGGGATGCAATGGCAAAGGCGGCGTGTGCATCTTGCGCTGAAATATCTAGCATGGATGACATTTACGGACTGCAGTGATACAGTCTTTGAATATGGAAGGCTAGAAATAACCTGCTCGCAGAATCTTCTGGGCAGTAGCATACCCGGACATATGTCCACCACAGGCGCCACTGTGGCAGTCATTTAGGACCTTCTCGGCCTCTTCCAAGGTTAGGCAGCGCCGGAGCACCGAATCTACTCCAACGCGATATAAGGTATCTCCTACTATACGGTAGGGTTGGGACTGGTGCCGAATCCGACGGCGGGCAGCTTTATCCAACTCAGAACGAAATGTCGAGGTCTGAAGATACACTATTATGTCACCGTACCAAGGGTCACGAGTACTGATGAGGAAAAACGTTTCGTCCGGTATATGGTCTTCAGAGTGTGAGGGAGCAGAGTCTGTAGGGAGAGAACATATCAAATCCGCGAAGACCAGTGATTTAGTTGACTTAGCAGTAGTGAACTTCAAGTCAAACTCCTGCAGGATCACAATCCATTTGGAGTACTTGCCCCCCAGTAATTGTCTAGAAAGAATATACGTCATAGGGTTGCAGTCTGAAACCACTGTTATCGTGCGCAAAAGGATGTAATGGCGAAAGCATTGTACAACGTGTACTGCTGCTAATGCCAACTTCTCGACATGTGCATAACGTGTTTCTGGGTCGAGAAGGTTCCGTGACAGGTAATAAACCACATGTTCATCACCGTGATCGTCATCCTGCACCAAGACCATGGCTATGGTGCTAAATGCGGCGGCTAGATACAAAGTGAAGTCGTGGTGGTAGTCTGGAGGACGAAGCAACGGAGCATTGAAAAGCAATGTCTTCAGCTTCTCAAAGGATTCCTGAGCAATTTCGTCCCAGTGAAAGGGAACGTTCTGCTTCAACAAACGAGTGAATCCTTTGGCCACCTCAGCATAATTCGGGATAAAGCGCCGAAGAAAATTCGCTTTCCCTTTCAGACTCTGTAACTGATACAGGGAGGAGGGTGATGGGAGATTTACGATGGCCTCGACCTTTAGAGGGTCAAGGAAAATTCCGTCTTTCGAGACTATGAATCCTAAAAGACGGCCAGCGTCAATGCAGAAGACGCATTTATGAGGATTGAGCCTGATATTGTAGCGCCTGCAACGAAGAAAGATCTGGCGGAGATGCTCAGGATGGTCCTCTCGCTTACCCGAATGGGCTGGCAAGTCGTCCAGATAAGGCTGAATGATATGGCGAATGTCATGAAAAGCGTAGGACATCGCACACTGAAAAGTGGCTCCAGCGTTCTTTAAGCCGAACGGGAGTTTTTTATACGAGAAAGTGCCCCACGGACAGATGAATGTGGTCTTGTGTTGATCCTCAGGTGCAATACTGATTTGGTTATATCCTGAGAAACCGTCCATTAAGGAATATATTTCACTCCCAGCACATTCGTCGATGATCTGGTCGATAAACGAAGTGGGATAATTATCCTTTGGACAGGCGCGATTGATGTCGCGATAATCCACACAAACTCGAATTGTACCCTGCTTTTTATCGACAGGGACAATGTTAGACACCCATTCTGTAAGGGGGATGGGATAAATAAAACCCGCGTTCAGAAGTTTTTCAACTTCTGCCTTGATGGTGGCGGCTTTCCGAGGATGCATGGGACGTAAGCGTTGGCGCACGGGTTTCGCACCTGGATAGGTTGGAATCTCGTGCACCACAATACTAGGATCAATCCCCGGCATTTCCTCGTAAGACCATGCGAAAACATCTCTGAATTCTTTGAAAAGCTCAGTATAGACTTGAATCTCATCGGGAGAACAAGTCACACCCACATGAATATTCTCAACAATCCCCGGTTTAACGGAGATGTTGATTGGAATAGTTTGAGTAATGTTACCTAGGTTACCCTCCGAAAAAACTTCGTGTGTCAAGATGGGCGTTTGAAGAGAAGGGGAAGGAACCTGAGTAGCATAACGCTCCAGACAATCAGTCATTGCCCCCAAGCTGGGCATAAACGAGGAGCGATGATGTCCATCGCCCCAAGGCAGCTCCTCAAGAGACATAGTTTCAATGATAGCCTCATCTGAAGGAAAAGTCTCTCTGAGAGGATCAGGTGAATCAGCCTGACCAAGCCAGGGGGATTGGGAGTAGACGTCGAGAGCCATGCTCAAAGGAGCATGCTGAGGAGGTGGAGGATCCGATGCTGCAACAATCTCACAGTAGTTGATCTCTACTGGCGTTAAAGGCATGGATTCTCCAAACTCATATACCTGCTCAGGCGTAGGAATAAGCCAGGGGTCATCGGACCTGGACAACATGTTGACTTGAGCGGTATGCGGTGGTGGTGCGGGAAAGATACCCATGAGGACTGGGTCTTTGAAGAGACCAAGTCCTACGCTGTCTGGGGGATTCGGAATTTGATCCACGTATGGCACGTTGTTCTCAGAGTTAGAGGTGAAAAATGACAACTGATCCACCGTGACAATCTTGCCCTCGTGAGGGAACTTAATGAATCGAAAGACGGTAGACGGCACGCAAAGCATGGCATGGGTCCAGCTGCGACCAAGAAGTATATTGTAGTTGAGTTTAGCATCAACCACTTCCACTTCTACGTTGACAGTTTTCCCCTGTAATGTGATCGCTAGACTCTCGAGAACACCCAGGGGTTTAGATTCCCGACCATCAAATGCCTCAAGGGCATTGGGAGATGACGACAAGGCTGGAGAGCCGATGGCCTTCCAGCAAGCGGAGGACATAACACAAGTAGATGCACCCTCATCCACGACGGCCCTATGAATGTTCAGACCGTTAATCCCGACTTGAATAACCAAAGCGATTTGATGTGGAGGCCGAGGAGTGAAATTCTCCAGATCGAAGGTGAGAAGGCTCGAGTCGGCGGGATCGATGCCACTGATTGTAGACAGTAAAGCCTTTCGTTGTGAAGGACAACTTTGAAGAACCTCAAGTGCAGACATAGCACATGGCGCCTGTGCCAGATCCTCAACAATACTATAATGTTGAGCGGCACAAGCGTTTGGATTATAAGAGGATCTTCGAAGAACACCTTTGGCAGGTGGCTTCACAACGGGTTCGAGAGTAGGCTTCTCAATTTCCAACGGACCAGAGACAGGTGGGGGAGGCGGTCCATCCACAACTGCCTTCCCGAGTGCCTGCCGCAATTCGCTGTAATCCTTCAACCGCGTAGCGACAGAGATAGGTGCAACACTCTTCACCATGAAAACCTGAGACCCAAACGGTACAGATGGTGATGCCTGTTCGAACATCTGGGTCTGCTGAGATGGAAATGGCTCTTTTAAAACAGCCGGAGTCCCTTTAGGGCCTTTAAGAAGTTGACTAACCTCGAATCGTCGTGGACAATCCTTAGTATAATGGTCCCCTTCATAGATGAGGCAAGGGTACTTCGGTTTACGCTGGGAGCCATCCTCAGTACGAGATTTAGATTCTGGTTTCGGGGCATCAGATTTTGATTTGCTTTTGCCCTTCCTCTTCCCCTTGGAGGATTTGTTCGCAGGATTGGCCTGAACGGCATTCACCTCCGTGGTTTTACCATAATCGGATGAGGCAGGATTAGCAGAGGTATTGTTGGAAGAATTAGCCTTCTGCTTCCCATTCGAAGATTTCTTCGAATTTTGAGAGACAAAACCAATGACACCATCCACCGCAGGGGTAGGTGGAGCCTTAGTGGTTCCAGGCCGTGGAGCATCAGTCAAGATGTCATAAAGCATGCCAGACTGAGAATAGACAAGATTGAGGTACTGGGCACGCACGATGGCTTGTTCCTCTATCACACACGCTCCCATTGCGATATCCTGAGCGATTTTATTCACAAAGGAGGTGGTGAACCAGTGAGTCAAAATCTGATCAGGTATGTGAAACTTGATCAGTCGACGACGGCGCCGCCACTCATGAATGTGATCTGAGATGTGAGTGGCCTTGTCCTACTTCAAAGAAGTCAGGAGGTGCGTCCCGGCCTCATACCGGACCGGTAACTGGAAATGCGTGAGGAAAGCCATGGCTAAAGAGTTGAAATCTTGGAAAATGCCACGGGGTAATTCTATGTACCACTTAGCAGCAGCTCCTGTTAAAGTACGCTGGAAAACACACAAACGGATTGAATCGTCGACCCAAGAGTTAGACGAACACTAGAGGTGATACGTCAACACATGCGCCTGGGGGTCTTCGCCAGCGTTTCCCTCAAACTTGGGACAATCACCTAGTATCTTGGTGGGAACCGGAGGCCAATATGGATTATGTAAAATCGGATCATTGGTCAACTTTGAAACGTCCGGCAGTTCCAAGGTAGCCAGGAACGGCAATGGAGGATTAACTGCCATGCCAGGCCCAGGATGAGGTCCGGTACCCATACTCCACGATGGTTGTGAATATCCTTGCCCCCACGGGTTCTGTCCCGCAGGATTCTGACCGTAGGGGGCATAGGTCGTATAACCAGACTGATTTGGATGCTGGTAACCATAGTGCGGGGCTTGATAACCAGGGTACGGACCCTGATTAGGCGTTGGCCCCGTATAAGCAGCGTTTGGATTTGGCTGCTGAGTGTAGGTAAAACCGGGTGGAGGAGGATAATACTGAGAGCCTCTGCGGTGGTTATAGTTCGGTTGATACTGACCATGAGAATAATAACCACCCTGAGGATGAGTAGGTTGTTGAAAAGGGGAACCCTGTGGAGCCTGATATGTAGGGCGTAGATGTTGATTTGGCTGTGGCATTGAATGAACCGGCTGCTGTGCAGGGTGAATGGAATGAGCGGGCTGCCCTGAATGAACAAGTTGACCCGACTGAGAGGGCTGACCTGAGTGAATAGGTTGACCCGGATGTGAGGGCTGACCTGAATGACCAGGTTGACCCGGATAGACAGGCGGCGCTGGTTTCGCAGGTTGACCTGGTTGTAAGTGAGCCCCAGGTTGCACCGGATGGGCCGGTTGGCCTGGAGGCGGAACACCGGGTTGTATCGGATGAGCCGGTTGGCGTGGTGGTGGAACAGGACCAGGTGCTCGCCGGAAACCGGTTTGACCTGAAGCATAACCATAGGATGGTCCTGGCTAATATGCAACGTTAGAAACAACAAGATACTGCGGTTGCATCGATAAAGAAGGCTGGATTTTCCCCCCAGGAACATAGACCGGTCCCGGTTGGTACCCCGACTGAGGTTGGATAGGTTGACCGGAAGGGCTGTAATACTGTCCTTGCGGACTGTACGATGGCCCTTTCTGGCCCGCAGGGTAGCCCTGGATGGGCTGCCCCTATGGATCATAAAGATAGCCAGGTTGGCCCGCAGGTTGGCCTTGGAAAGGCTGTCCCTGCGGGTTATAAGCCTGGTTGTACGGTAAACCTTGAGCATAAAGATAAGCCTCAGGAGCGGGTAGACGCAAAATCTCCCCGTGCTCATCATACTGACCTGGGAAAGCATACACGGGAGTACCATCTTGTGCATAGTGCGAAAAGTAAGATCGGTAGGGATCTTGGGAGGACGGTCCAACCTCGGCATTCGGTTGTTGCAAAGAAAATCGATACTCCTCCGAAGAGATGTTCTCTGGTATAGCAGTGGCTAGATAGATATCTTCAGGAGTTGGCCCAGCCCTAGTAGCAGATGCTAAGACAACAGGAGAAGAGGCGGCCACACAGAGAGTGGGCCGGACGGGAACAGAAGTGACAGGCGTCTGAGGAGACACCCCGGGTGTAGTAGCAGCTGGCCTCGAAGTAGGAGATGATATTCCCATAGAGGCTGCAGCTGAAATGATCTGACCCAGAGATCTGTATCCCTGTGGTAAAGAAGGACTGGCTATTGACATGTTAGCCAGCTCAGAGTTGTCTCCCTCAAACAATCTACGCGGGAAGAGCTGATAGTCTTCACCGGACGTTGGGATTTCCTCACCAGAATCACTCATAGTTGATCCTGCCGTTAAATCACGCAAGAGACGGTGAGGACTAGGAGGAAATACAGCAGCAACAAAAGGCGAACCCGAGGTAAGAGAAAGGAAATCAGCTCCTAATCTCAATTCAGACACAGGGTCCGAAAAGGGCCAATTGAACTCAACTGGTCCTCCAAAGGATTGCTCAGCGAGAACCGGTCCCCCATCAGGAAACTCGGAAACAACAGGCTGCTGTGGTTCAACAGAGAATTGAGAAGCCTCTGAAGAATCGTCCATGTAAGGACTACCAGTAGACGAAATCGAAGGTTCCGCCACTGTGGCAAAAGACCAGAGAAAAAGAAACAAACACACACACGGGCTGAAAACGAGTTAAGACACACGATCAAATGGTCAACAAGCAATATCTAAGCGGGCGTGTAATCGCGAGTGATTAATTTTTACCACATTGAAAAGTAAGAAACTTTACCGTTTCATGTTTTAAGAGTCGAGAAACGACAAAAGATGACTCTATCTCTTTCAGATTTGACACAAGCGTGAAAGGACAAGCGCTTGACGGTATTTTCAAGTTTAGGGAGTCAGAAAAGACCAAATGACTGCTCAGGAAATACTAGGCACAAAGGGTGTACCAAATATCCGTGAACTGCAATATACACCTTGGTTTCAATAATGAAACAGAAATCGACCAAGGACTTTCCATACGTGCAGGCAATCTCCCCGAATGCTGTGTTCGGTGTATCACGGGTATAGGGCGGCAGACTCGGCTTCCTGTGGATAAAGGATTGAAAACCTAGAGGGTTCTCCCTTTATATACGCGACGGTACGGGGAGCACAAGTCCGTACTAGCGCTGTCTAAAGCCAAAAGGCGAGCGACAGCTGCTAGGTTTAAAGACGCCGGAACACGTCTCTAGCCTAGACCACTAAATATGTTTCGTTAAGTTTCAATGCTGCCTTAGGTTAATTGAATAAATTTTACAGTTGATCTTCAATTAGGTTTCAGTTTCAGGCCCTATCGTATGTAATGTCTCAAAAGACTCTTAAATGCAAAGCTACATGCCACAGTCCAACATTTCGTTCGATGAAAACTAGTTACAGAAGAGTTGAGAGCTTTTACACAAACGAAATGATCGGAAGACAAACAATGAGATCTCTAATGCAACTAATGAAATTGAAAACTTTTCATCCAAATCACTAATCACTAGCAAAATCGAAAAGATTACAATTGCACTAATTCAACCAAAAGCAAAAGAGATTTTTTTTTTTTGATTTTCAACGTTTGATAGTTAATATGCACTAAACAAACTGAAAACAAACGGAACAACTTGAGAAATGATATTGAGAGAGAAAAACAAACGAATTTCACTCGATGACACAAGCAATCAGATCCCAAATCGACCAAAGTCTCTCAAAACCAAGAAAAAGACTCAAAGGCTCCAATGGACCGTGTGATCTAGGCCCAAAGCAAGACCAAACGAAATTTGAATGAAGGAATGAGAAATCACCCAAAAATCACAACAAAACAATAAACAACTACTAAGAGGATGCGGAGGAGCAATCAGAAAGTCGACCGGACAGACGAAACACCAAAACTCCCAAGGAGGGCTCGATACACTAAGCCACTAGATGCCCTAGGGCTTAAAATGTGAAACCGATAGATAAAAGCAAACAACCAAAGGACAGAGGTGAATTCCCAGTCAAACAAGACTCCAACACACTCAGGTAGTCGGAAAATCAAGAAGAAAAGCACTGACCAGACCCAGAGAGTTCAAAACTAAGCAAACTCAAAAACCTTACAGGAGTGGCGCGACTGTAAGGCTAAAACTGGCGCCAGAAAGCAATTGGCGCGGGCTAAACAAAAGCAACATGCGCCAATTGGCGCGAATGTCGAGCTAAAAAGCGCGCTAGCCGAGTTTCTCAGCCAAAATTAAAAAATAACTACTCCAGAAGCAGATCAATGTAAACCAAGCAAACCAAGAAGCAAAAACAGCAAAAGAACCCAGCCCAGAAGGCTAACCAAGCAAGGAAAATCACAAAACAATTAAACGAGACAGTGAAATCCAGACGATCCCCAGCGGAGTCGCCAAATTGTTGAGGAGGTAAATCCCCTCTGCGGACAGAGGCGATCCCTACTAGCCCAGCAGGGGTCTAGCAACAATCAAAAATGTTACGACGCAAGTTCCTAGTTACAAATGAAAAGACTAAAGATAGAAGCCTACCTGGAATCCAATGCTACGATCTGAAGAAGAGAGCGTTCCCATTCCTCAGCCTCAGCAGATCACGATCCTCCACGATCTCCATGGATGGACACCTGCACATGCAAGAAACAAACAGATACAAGCATAAAATCCGGCATACGTAACTAAATATCAGTCAGAAAGGATATTACTCATATTAACATAATCGAAAACAGAGTGGAACCATAATCGTAATCATTCATTAAATAACAATCGAAGAAAGATTACAACCAATGTTCTGACGTCGTGTTCCCCTTCGGATGGGTCTCCAGTCATTCACGTCTCGTAAAGCTAGCCAGGGAAAGGGCAAACCTCTCCAGAGTCTCTCGACAATAGTCTCCTTACTTGAGTCGGCCTTAAGGGAAGAAAGAGGGCTCTTACAGCACAAAGGCTCTTGGGAATTTGGAGATTCAAAGCTTAGGCACTTCAAGACTAGCTTGCTATAGAATTGAGTAGGCTTTTATAGATGGGAAAGGAGGGAGTTGGGATCCCTATTATTGTGGGATTGGCCCTATCAACAAGGAAGGTTCCATGGGAGGTGGAAAAACCACTTCCCTTCCATAGAACTCCCGCAGCCAAACCTCCCAACTCAAGATAGGAAATGGTTTGTGAGTTTGTTGAAACACAACTTCCGCCATCTTTATTTAAAAAACACTCCTTAAATTGGCTGGCGCGACTACTGCTCTGGGATAGAGCGCCAGTTGGCGCGACCTCTTTGCAGGATTTTCCCCATTGGCGCGAGTTCTGAACTGTCTGCCCGCGCCAATGCAAAAGGAGATGTTTTTCATGATTTTTGCAAGGAGATGTCTTTAGGGCAAATGAAGCTCATGCTTAGAGGAATGCATTGATGATGTTTTCAAGGCATGACAATGTTCACAGGTCACAAAATGGGTCCTCCATTGTGCGGGACGGGGAATGGTAGGGACGGTGAAAAATTACTGTGTAACAAGAATATTCATAAACAGATGGCTGCGTCCATACTGTGTCTACATTATTGATGTGATAGTAAGATCATTTCTACATCAGAACAAGTTTTAGTTAGTGTTTGATCTGAGTATAGGAATGCCTACCTCAGCGATGATATTTATATATATATGTTTTGCATTGAATGTTTTTACAAGATTTCGACTGGGGTGTCCACAAGCTAATCCTTGAAATGATAAAGCACATCACTCTTTGAATGTTCTCATAATTCGCACTTTAGGGGGAAATTTGTTACACTAAAATTGTCACCATGACATTTTACTGTCTGTATGGGTTCATCATTACTCATAAAATACTCCCTTAGAAGTCTACAAACATCAAGTTCCTAAAACCAAGCCTTGAAATTGAGAGAAAAGCTTATAAAAGTCATAAAAATAATTGTACCGCACTTTCTCTTAGTATTACCTGCGGTGCTGCATCTGTTTGTTCTAGAACATGCAGAACTGGCCACACTTTTTCTTCATTAAAGGTGCGGATTCCTGTAAAAGGTAAAGTGAAGGCGAAAGTAAAATTTGGAAGCCCAGCTAGTTGAATATGGAAGCTTCTAGAAGCAATTATCCGGTGGAAAGTTCACTCCATTCATGTACATTCATCCCTCCATTAAAGGAGCCTACTCCTTGGTATGTGGAACTTAATCCCTTTGAAAGAGGATTCTATCCCCTCTTACTTGGAGCTGCAACCTCTTCTCTTTTGCTATAAATTGAGGCCATACTTTAGCCTCAAGAGGAGTTCGGCTTTGAGAATTTTTGAGGAGAATTGCTGGAAAAACTCAGACTCTCTTAACTGATTACCATATGGGAATGATTACACACTCATGTTTATGTTAGTCGAGAGAGTGCAAAGGATTGTCAAAGTAGAGGAAACGCTTGTTCTGGCCGCCAAAAGGACCTGTACGACATCAAGGCGAACACAGTTGTAAGGCTCTTTTTTTCATTAAAGATAATACAAATGGATCATGTTTTCTCAATGAGTTGTTTATTTAAATGGCTTATTTCTTGAATTCCTTGATCATCAAGATAGATTTATGGTTTATGAATTAGTCTATATTGTGCAAGTGCTTTTGATTCTTTCATGTTTTTTATGACAGATCCCGAAAGGAGACGTATTCAAAGCGACAGGAAAGAAGACTACGATCAGCGCTGGACTACAGGTAAGTCCTAAATCCTTCATTATAGATAATTATAGATCAAATATAATCTAGATAAAGTAGTTTACATCTGTCTGTTTGTTGCTAGTTATCCATAGGATACTAGGGAGATTTGTCTTGTCCACAAGAACGATTTATCCTCCCAACAGTCTCACCATCAAATTCTTGGAATATCAAGGATGACTTCATCAACATTAATCACATCATCATTAATGGCATCGTAAATAACCAAGAGGGACTTATCATCATGAGAAAATACATCCTTATACGAGGTCTGCATGATGTCACTGCTAGGGTTTTCCATTAGGGTTATTAGGACTTTACAAGAATATTGACCCCCATATTGACATCAATGACAACTTTAGACAAAAAATATCCTCATTTTTCATTGATGGCAATATTCTTTCCCTTCCAACATTTTTTCCCCCTTTGACATCAATGGAAAACTGGGTGCCCAAGTGCTCCCCCTATCATGTTGCTTCGTGCTACTCCCCCTGTCATGGTACACTTCCTTCTAGAAATGTTGTTCATGATAGATTTGTTTTTATTTATTCATGTGATGAGCCAACTCCCCTTGTATACACATATTCCTCTATCTCATGAAGAATTGCTAGCCTTGTATGATAAAGTAGAATATATCATCATACTATCATTATTTTCTTCATTGGAGTTACTTTCAAGAGATTTATAGCTTCCGCAAGAATGCTCAAGAATCACAAATTCCCCCTAAATGTATGCAAGGTCTCTTTTTGGTGGCATCTCACCATCAAATTCTTGGAATATCAAGGATGAATTCATCAAGAGTAAGCACATCATCATTAATATAATCCTAAATAACCAAGAGGGACTCATCATCATTAGCAAAGACATTATTATATGAGGTCTGCATGATGTCACTACTAGGGTTTTCCATTAGGGTTATTAGGACTTTACGAGAATATTAATCCCCATATTGAAATCAATGACAACCTTAGACCAACATTTGGCTCTCGTTGTCGCCAATGAATTGTAACGAATAACCCTTCACCCACATCTATGAGTGGAATATACCCTCCCCCTCCTTTGGATCTTTGGACTTGATATTTTGGTCCTTGGTGGTCGAAACAGCGGTTGGGGGCTCCACATCAATGATCTAATTCCCTTTGTCATTCCACTTGTCGGTTTTTGACTCAGAGTCACAACATGTATCTGACTTTGAAGCCTTCATCTTGGCCACCAGTGAATTCTTTGCTCGACACTCACTTGTGCTGGGGATGGGGCTCTTATGGAAATCATACCACTTTCGTGTGTCCTTCTTTGTCTTCGTGGTGTTGTTCTATGCTTTTGGCTTTGAAGAGCTTTCCCGGGTCAGCCGACCATGGCTTTGTCCTTTCTTTTATAGTTTGGGGGTGCCTTTCCCTTGCTTTGGGTTCACATATCCAAATTATCTCTTATTATATTTAAATCTATGCTCGATCTTGATAGTGTATTGATAGGCGACGCCAAGCGAGGAGATTTATAGGAACTCCCTTTCATCCTAGATGTATTTGTGTAGACAACCGCGGTAATTGAAAACTTGATGTTTCGAATCCTTGATACCCAACTTTGTGCAAAGGGTATGAAAAGTATTTGTGAAATCTGGCTTGTCTTGGTCCCTTCCCTGCCACAATGTGGTCCACTTTATGTAATTATCTTCATAAATACCGATAGGGTAGTACAGTTCTTTGATGGCATGTCAAAAAGAATTCCAAGTGGGTGTGGTTGAAAAAATTGAGGGTTCCCTCTTGTCCCTTTACTCAAATTATGTTTTGCGCCAGTCCTTGACGTGGGGTGTGACTTTAAGGAGTGCAAGAGTAATATTTTTTCTTATTGGAAAAATGATGAATTGAAAAATATCCTTCCAACATATTTAACCATTTATCTACAACATTTTCATCTATATGGCCTTCAAATATGGTAAGGTCAAATTTGACCTGTGCCTTAAAGGGAGTGGTGCCTCTAGAGTGGCTTCCGGATGAATATGCATTGTTTGTAGGCATTTGTCGAATGATTTGGGAAAATTTACCCATCATCACATTTATTTTTAGCTTTAGGGCTTCTTCAAACAATATTTTGAAAGCATCTCCTACTCCCTCGTTTTTCATTTCTTCCACCTGTTGGCCACCTATAAATTTTGTTCTATCAAAAGGTGGCCAAAACATTGTTCAGTCTTCAAGAAACAGTTTCATTACCAAAATTTTATCTCTTGAAGCCTCTAGAAGATCTCATGCCCATGTCTAAAAATCTTCATTGTTGTTTCCTTTCAGAAACTCAGAAATTCTGCTAAAAATTCCATGAGAGAACTGCTACAAAATCCCCTTTCCTCCCCTTCCTTCACTCAAAAACTAACCTTCATCTTTTCCCATAATTTTCCTCTGATTTCCATTTTTCCTCTTTTCCCCTGCATATCAATCACCTTGCATATTTTAAAACTCATTTTTAAACTATAGCGAAACCCCCAAAACCCTTTAAAAACCATTGAAAATCTATGAAAAACCCATTTCTTATTAAGGGTTTAAGCTCCTTTGGGCCAAGTCTCAACCACTTCACCACCATCCGCCTTGGTGCTGGAACCAAGTGCTAAACCTTTCGGCACTTATCGCATCGAAGAAAATACAAAGCGCACAAGTCCATTTCATTGTGTTAACAAAAAGTTCTGATGCGATTGGCCCTATGTGTCACAACCCCCGATCATGTTGTTACCTCATATAACCCTTTGGGCCCGCAAACAGGTGCTAAATCATTGTGAAAATCCATCTCCGATTCATTTTTTCCTTTGTAAAAACCAAAAAACCCTTTTACCCAAATTTTGGTCTAACACGCCAGAGTTATTTTTTTTTTTATATATATAAAAATGGTTAGATCAAAAAGACCTGACGCGCAATCAAATCGGAGAAAATCCAAATGGGTTGATTGAAAGACCGCATCAAAATTCCAATGCGATTTAATCCCTTTATATAAACCTCGCCCCTTCGCTTTCATCTCCATACAACCTACACCCCGGGACCAAGTGTTAATGTCCCAAGGCGCAATCGCATTGGAGAAGTTTCGAATGGGTTGATTGAAAGACCGGGCCCGAAGCCTTGATTGCAATTGGCCCTTGTTATATAAAGCCCTGGGCCCTTTGTATTCCATATATCCAATGGCCCCGCAATCGGGTGCCAACCACTTTATATATATATATTCTGCCCTGATCCATCAAACCTTTTTTTTATTTAAAAGTTGGGTTTTTTCATAAAGTGTAAAGGTTTCCGCCAATGCAAAGTTGAAAAGATATTGACCGTTGATCTTAAACCGATCGAACGGCCAGCGCTCAATCACATCGAAAAGTTTCATCGCATCGCAAAGTTTCATCACACGCATTGATTTGTTCCCCCGATCGGTCATCCCTCCGATTCGCTCCCCACCATTGATCTGATCCTCAGATCAATAGCCATCGCTTAATCGCCTTGGCCCTCTCGATCACGCAATCGCATCGGAGATTTTCATCTCACCCTTTTTCTCCTCCCGCCGACTGCGATCCTCTGATTGGATCTGGACCATCCAAGTGTCCAGATCGGACGGCTCGGATCTAATCTCGCTTCATACCATCGCCCTCCGCCTCTACCTAAGGGTTTTCAAAACTGATCTCCACCGTTGATCATCGCGCGATCAACAGTTCTGTTCTATTCTTCCTTCCACTCTTTTTAAACCTCCTCTTAGCTAATCTCCACCGTTGGATGATGCCATCCAACTGTAGAAATTTGAATAATAGCTGAATTATTCACCGAGATTATCCTGATTACACATTATTTAAGCTTCATGCATAATACATAACCTCTTCTACAATTGATCATCAATATGCGGAAATAGAAACAGTCGCATGCGCACATTAAAAAATAATCAAGTACACATATCAACACAGTATGTAATGGGGAAAGCTGATAGCTGAAAACCCCCAAATATCTGTATATTATAATGATAGAGAACATGTAACAATCATAGTACAATACTCCTCACAAGTACTCAGTACCATCTCCAAAAGTTACACACAAAACTAGCTCAGATTTGAACAAGTCACAGGTTCAAATCTCCTCCACAAGTCTGCCTGCCTCTACTACGCAATCCAAGATGAGAATGAATGAGATCCAATTTCGAATCCCCTTGGCTTGTACTGCGCAATCCTCATTGGCAATCTCAATCAATGTGTGTGCAAATCTCATGCACAACCATAGTCACAACTGATAGCCACACTCACCCTTTCACCCACCTCTAACACTGGTCTCCACTGAACTGTCCATGCATTGCAGTTAACTGATGTGTTATTTTGTTGAATTATGAGTTAATAATTAGTGAATTAATTATTAATTAATTCACACCACTCATCACTAGTGTATTTATCAGTTAGACTAAATACAACTAGTTCAACTAAGTTAAACCGAACACAACTCCACCAACTGTCTCATCAACTCCACCAAACTCTGCCACATGAGTTCTAAC
The DNA here is from genome assembly GCA_034641835.2 of Pinus albicaulis. Lineage (NCBI taxonomy): Eukaryota > Viridiplantae > Streptophyta > Pinopsida > Pinales > Pinaceae > Pinus > Pinus albicaulis. Next base: position 1,471,751,344 of record CM076577.1, read on the forward strand.
TGAAGTAAACCATGAAATAGCTCAACTAACCCTTATGAAAAGTGTATTTCCTTCTGTCAGCCGCATGTGCCACATTCAAGCATCAAACTGAAGTGCTCCAAGAGGATAAGATAATGTTTATAGTCTAAATATTATTAAGGGTTAATAATATTTGACTGTTCTATTTTTAGCCCGGCAGTCTAAAAATAGATTCCACCCAATGTCTAAAAATAGAGGTCCATCTATTTTTACCAACATGACCAATCATCCATAAATAGCATCCTGCAACTCATAGACCATGATCCATATGTCTAAAAATAGACTTTGCGACAAAAATCACTTGTGTGGCCCCCACCTAGTTTAGGTGATCACTTTCCAACTAGGATCAGGAAAGATGTTTCCGGATGCCTCCTTCACTGTTTCTTGTTGCAATCTTCAACACTCCCTCTCAACAAGAAAGGACTGTCTTTTCATGCGACATGCAACTCCATGCATTCGCCCTGCAACCTTCACAAGCACCATGCCACTCCATGCATCTGCTCTGCAACTCTTCTGAAACTGAATAGGCTCCAAACAACTCAATCAATCTGATGCATCTATCAAAGTCTTTGACCTTTGCTTAGCTATTGCACATGTCTTCAAGAACCACTGCGTTGTTGAACTCTTGCACCCATGCACTCTGCACTTGCTGTCAACTCTGATCCGCGCTCCAGTATCCGACACTGTCACTTTGATCTGCCTGCATCAATCCAACTGATCATGCTACTGCTGCGCTGTGGGCACCTCGTAGCCAGGTTCAATTCATGGGATCCACACCATCTCATGAATCCTACCCAGAAATCTCCTCTTGGGATTAATCATGCATGTCGCCCCACCTCTCACCTGGTGGTATAGCTGCATGCACTCCCTCTGCCCATCTGGCATGAAATTTCTCTGCATGAGTGGTTTCTTCCACTCCATGATCCTCATCTTGTGGCTGCTCCACATCCCGAGGTTCACTATTACTTGCATGCAAAACTTGCTCCCTCTCAAGCATCAATTGCATGTCTTTCTTGCACTTCCCAACAGTAGGAAGCTCCGTAGACATCCCATCTACTTCAAGTCTGTAGAGATTCTTTGCTCGAATCCCAACCTTCTTGACTTGTCCCATTGCCTTGTGCCGAAGGAAAACTTTTCCTTCACTGAAGACAACTTCATACCCTTTATCCTCTAACATTGCGACTGAGATTAAATTCTTCTTTAAACCTGGAACATGCACTACATATTGTAAAAGAATGAGTTTACCTGAATCCCTTTGAAAGGTTATGGTACCAATGTCGGTCGCATTGTATCGTCCATTGTCGCCCAACTCAACATGCAATTGGAGATCTTTCTCCACCAAGTCACTGAAAATATTCACATCTCCCGTCATGTGAAAGGAAGCGCCACTATCAAAATACCACCCTGATCCCAATGCACTAGACACCATGCATGTGATCAATGAGAAGTCCAGCTCAAATTACGAGGCAAGAGCCTCACCAGCTGCAGCTCCAACAGTCTGCTTGTTCTTCTTCTTCTGTGGACAATTCGTGGCGTAATGTCCATGATCGTGACAGTGAAAACACTTCACTTTGGACATGTCACGCTCTTTACCATCCGCCCCGGATTGAGAAGCATTATTCTTTCCCTTCCCCTTCCTTGCTTTGGCAGCCAAAGCGCAATCCTCTTCATCAGAAGCCTTTGATGAAGATCCATCCCTGGTATTCTGCCTTATCTCCTCTTGCACAAGATCCGACCAAATTCGCTCCCATCCTGGCAATTTCTCCCGACCATTGACAGAATCCTCATAGGAATGCCAACTCTTCGGAAGACCAAGGAGAGCCAAGCTCACCAAGTCCTCATCATCCACACTAACTCCTACACTCCCAAGCTCATCCCTGCATTGGACAAACTTTGTCAAGTATACCGGAATAGTGTCATTCTTCTCCATATTTGTTTTCCTGAGTTTATCCTTGAGCGCCAAATTCCTCTAGTCGCTCTTGCTTTGGAACAATTCTGTCAACGCTTTCCACACCAAGTATGGAGAAGCTTTTCCATGCAGGCTAGATACTATGTGATCCTTCACGCCCTCCAACAGAATCCTTCGACACCTTGCTGTCTTCTTTTGCCAAGCCTCAACTTGAGCAGCATCAGTAGGCTTTGGGACTTCAGCATCTATGAACTCCTTCAGCCCTTTGTCATCTAACACCGCCTCCATCCTATCTCTCCATGAAATATAATTTGAGCTTCCTTCAAGAGCATACTCCAATCGCAATCCTTGATAAGACATTTTGACTTTGACACCAAGAAAACACTGCTGCAAATTCAAATTCCAAGCTCAAACTCAACCGCTTCTGGATCTGTGAGAACAAAGTATTTCTAGCATAGAGATCGAATGTAGGGGCGTTTACTAGATATATCACCTTTCAAAGAAAGGATGGATCCAGAGGCTACCTGGCCCGCTTACAGACTCTGTCTACCGAAATAAATTGTAATCACTGTAATAGATCCGATGATCAATTCTCGCTCTGATACCATGTAGAAATTTGAATAATTTGCTGAATTATTCACCGATATTATCCTGATTACACACTATTTAAGCTTCATGCATAATACATAACCTCTTCTACAATTGATCATCAATATGCGGAAATAGAAACAGTCGCATGCGCACATTAAAACATAATCAAGTACACATATCAACACAATATGTAATGGGGAAAGCTGATAGCTGAAAACCCCCAACTATCTGTATATTATAATGATAGAGAACATGTAAAAATCATAGTACAATACTCCTCACAAGTACTCAGTACTATCTCCAAAAGTTACACACAAAACTAGCTCAGATTTGAACAAGTCACAGGTTCAAATCTCCTCCACAAGTCTGCCTGCCTCTACTGCGTAATCCAAGATGAGAATGAATGAGATCCAATTTTGAATCCCCTAGCTTGTACTGCGCAATATCCATCAATTTTTGTGCAAATCTCATGCACATGTATAGTCACAACTGATAGTCACACTCACCCTTTCACCCACCTCTAACACTGGTCTCCACTGAACTGTCCATGCATTGCAGTTAACTGATGTGTTCTTTAGTTGATTTATGAGTTAATAATTAGTGAATTAATTAATAATTAATTCACACCACTCATCACTAGTGTATTTTTCAATTAGACTAAATACAACTAGTTCAACTAAGTTAAACCGAACACAACTCCACCAACTGTCTCATCAACTCCACCAAACTTTGCCACATGAGTTCTAACTGAAGTCAACCATGAAATAGCTCAACTAACCCTTAGGAAAAGTTTATTTCCTTCTGTCAGCTGCATGTGCCACATCCAAGCATCAAACTGAAGTGCTCCAAGATGATAAGATAATTTTTATAGTCTAAATATTATTAAGGGTTAATAATATTTGACTATTCTATTTTTAGCCTGGCAGTCTAAAAATAGATTCCGCCCAATGTCTAAAAGTAGAGGTCCATCTATTTTTACCAACATGACCAATCATCCATAAATAGTATCCTGCAACTCATAGACCATGATCCATATGTCTAAAAATAGACATAGTATAAAAATAGACTTTGCGACAAAAATCACTTGTGTGGCCCCCACCTAGTTTAGGTGATCACTTTCCAACTAGGATCAGGAAAGATGTTTCCAGATGCCTCCTTCACTGTTTCTTGTTGCAATATTCAACACCAACGGCCTTGCTCTTTTCCCATGCCTCTGAAGTAATTTAAACCCAAAAAACACAGGATTTCTTAATTGGTTCTGTATTTTGTAGGTTCGAATGGTTTTCCATTATAAATGAAAGGAAAGCCAAAGGCTGGGAAAGATGTTTCTCGTGCCATTGATTCATCAATGGAGACCATTCATGAAGTTTGAGTTCGACGTTTCATCATTGTTTCATGAGGCATTGATGCCTTATGAGCCCTGCGCGGCCTGCACATCAACAAGACACTGTGCTTTTAAATCACAGTTAAAGAGTATCAGTTTTTACCAGAAAAGAAGATCGAAGACTCAGACTGAGCGTGATCTATCCTAAAACACATATCTCAAGTAACTTAAAGGTGTTTTTCAGGAAAAGACGAAGACAACTGTCGATTCAGGAAAGCTTCCACCGCCTTAAGCAGAGGCTAATCGAACCCTCTCCAGCTCCTAAAGGCACATACAGCCTCACAGAAATCAAAGACAGCTAAACAATTAATACAGATCAAATATCTTATCTCTAATTGTCGGCAAAACTATTTTAAAGATTAAAGAACAACCCAGAAGCTAATGTTTTCGATTATTAGACCTCGGAGAGCAGCAACAGAGTTACTTCAACGTGACACCGAGCCTCCAAAGTCAACAAAATCTCCACCGAGCTTAATCCTAAGTGTAAATCAATTAATGCAGATTAACACTTGTAAATTTCTTCATCGAGGCCCTCAAAGGCCGAAGATTCATCAATTTGTACTAATTGACCGAGGAGATCTTTATCAAATCCCACCTCCTCATTCTTCTATAAATACTTTTGTAAAAGATGAGCAAATGTTGGTCTCTGGACATCTAAATGTATGTAATAGTTATTCTGAAGCTATTGATGCCCTGTGTGCAACTTAAAGATACATAAGCTGATATGAGAAGTTTGAAGTTGTAGAGACCCACCGGACTTGCTGATTGTAACTGGTTTGAACATCAAATACAAGCTGCTGATTTATGGGATCCTGATTTGTGTCAACGGTGATGTGTTCCTCTATCAATTTTTATTTTATTTAATGTTTTCACTCTGTCCATTTCCTCTAATAGAGAGAAGCAAACGTAGAGATAGGATTTACTCTGAACAATACCCTGCTCTTACTAAAAGCTTTATTTTCTATGTTTTATCCATTCGAACGTTCTCTTTGAAGAGTATATTAATGCAGGTCAGTTTAAAAGTACTTGCCTGATCTAGATTTCTCTTTAAAACGAGTATTTTCTGGGTTTTCCTTAGAGTGTATTAAAGCAGGTTGGTTTAAAGGCACTTGCCTGATCTAAATCGCTCTTTGTGATTGTTATCCATGGTTTTCTTATTGAATATGCTGAAAGCAGGGTAGTTTAGAAGCACTTACCTGATCTTAAGCTATTCCAACTTTTTTACAAAATGTTTTCTAACTGAAAGTACTTCAATGCAGGCTAGTTTAAAAGCACTAACCTGATCTCAAAATACTTTTATGTTTTTCCTTGAGTACATGCCGAAAGCAAGATAGTTTGAAAGCACTTACTTGATCTTAGGCTGTTCACTGTTCAACATTTGTTTTGTTCCCCATTTTCTATCTGTTTCATTCCATAAAATCACTTTAAGAGATCCTTTGACATAAGTGACTTGCCCCATTGATCCTTCTTGAACCTTGCTATCCAATTAAAATCCTCCTATGACTCCATAGCCCAATGGGTTAAAAATGTTTTCTGTCTTTCCTATCAGCTGAATCATTCCTTCACTTGCAGACATCTTCACCCTTTATTTTGAACTACCTTCACCTTCATCATGTCTTCGCCCAACCAAAAAAAAAAAAAAAAAACCCATGCTCTTCATAACTAGCCTAATATCACATTCCAGCTTTTAAAGATCACATCTTTAAACTCATTTATAGAGAGATCCCTCTCTGTATTCAGGAGGGATAGATCCTTGAATCCCAAAGCAGTTTGATGTTCCCCTGCAGTTGGACTTTTTCCAATCTTGCTAATTACAGGGCACCAGCATAATGGCGACTCCACTGGGGAATTCTGAGTATTTTTTTTTAGATTAAAGGAAATCATAAGATACCAGAAATCCCTTGATTTAAGAATATTTGATGTGTTAGCTAGTTGAGTCACTAACATAATGGCGACTCCACTGGGGACTTTGAGTCTTTTTCATTTTAAATACTGCTAAGACTCAGAGTACCCACGATCTCTTTAGATTGGTATATGGTGGTGGACCATAAAACATTTTACCTCCTTAGGAGCTAAAAACTTCCACCTGGCGACTCCACACTCTGAAACTCCCACAAGACCAAATGACTCCACTGGTAGAAGACCTTGAACTAATTGACCAGACATAGTGACCTCTTTCCTAATTTATAAACATGCTTCCACACATATAGAGAAGATATGCCCCAATGAGTAGGGAGCATATCCCTGGATTCCCACACAAAATGCCTGAAGTAGATTGGTTAAAAAACCTACCTACCTTTCAGGGTGAAAATATTGATGACCCCTTGTTACATCTCATCAAGTTTCATATACACGTGTGGAAGTTTAAAGTTGAATGGCATGAAGACTGCCTAATGAAAATGTTCATGGCAACATTAGAAGGAAAAGCTAGGAATTGGTATGAATGGTTAGAACCCAAAAGTTTGTTTTCTTTAAAGGACATGCACCAAGTATTTTACGAGAATTATAAAGGAGACTCTCCATCCTTATCATGGGATTGTTGTGATCAATCTCAGAGTATCATACAGTACCTGTTAGATATGGATGATGATTTGGTTAATATGCATCCTAAAGATCTGTTAACAGCCATTCAAGAATTTCGTATACATCCTAGCTATCACAAGAACATGGATGAATCAGCTGAGGAAGAAAATAGTCAAGAGACCCCAGATATTCCTCAAGATATTCCTGAAAACTCAGATGTTGATCCATCATCCCTTATAGCTGAGGCTCAAGAAGACATCCAGCCTCAAAATCAGTCTTCACAAGAGACAGAGAACTGATGTATTCCTGTTCAAAGGAACATAGAAACATCTTCCCCTTTGACATAAAAAGAGATAGATCAGATTATTAATAAACAGTCAGTCTCTGAAACTTTTTGCAAAACAAACACTCTTGCCCATTCACATAGAGAACTTTGTTGTACAGATTTAGAAAGTTCTTTTGTAGATCAGAATGAAGAAGGACTTGCTGATAACCCAGTATGTTTGATTGGTAGTATTACTTATATTCACAATTCTCCTAACTTTGATCTATCTAGTGATGATGCTCCCCAAACAGAATTTAATTTTGCAGGATCATCATTAGCAGATTTATGGGAGGAATATCAGTTCCTTCAAAGAAGTAATGGGCTAGTGCAGACTATTTATGATACTGATGATGAAAGTTTTCAAAGCCTAGAAGTGAGTGAAGATGTTAGGTCCCTATATCACTAGTATAGCCCCTTATTATTGTTAGTGTAAACCCCTTATTTTTATTATTGTACCTTTGTAACCCCCATTTTGTTATTATTGTGCCCTTAAATTATTATTGTTAGGTCGGCTAGGATTACATTGTGGCCCACTAGGATTACATTATGGCCACATGGACTCCTATATATAGAAAGGAGGTTTTGTAAATTGTATCATCAAGAATTGTTCATTTATGTAATGTATTGGAGGTTGCCCCCTCGAAGTGGCTTATTTCTAAGGCGTTGATATCTCTTTTCTTCTATTTTTGGAGCTGGTTACACAACATTTAGTATCAGAGCTTTGGATTCTAGGGTTTCGCTGCTCCAAACAGGTCATCGTGGCATTTTCGCTATAACTTTTTTTCTACGAAGTTTCAGAAGCTGAAATTTTTAGGGTGCGAAGAAAAAATCCTGAGGAATCTTGTATAAAAATTTCAGAGTTTGGTTCGCAATAATTTCGGAGATATGATCTGTGGAAGTCAGGTATTTTTTCAGGCTCCTAAACAGGTCATCGTGGCATTTGCGCTATAAAAAAATTTCTACGAAGGTTCAGAATCTGAAATTCATATGGTGCGAAGCTGAAATCCTGAGGAAACTCATCAAAAAATTTCAGAGCTTGGTTCGCAATATTTTTGGAGATATGATCTGTGGAAGGTAGTGCTTTTTCAGGCTCCTAAATTTCATCTCAAAGAGGTGATCGCGGGAAAAGTTCAATAACTCTCTCTCTAAATATTGGATTGGAGTGCCGTCAAAAGTGGTCGCAAGTACACGGTCTGCAGTTTCTTCGATATCAATTTCAGAGACAAAGGACAAAACAGTGACACGTGGCAAGTCGTACAAGTTTGCTCTACTGAACCAGTCCAGAATTAGGTCATTGTGGGAGATTGAACACAACTTTGTCTTGGAGAATCAAAATCAGGTCAGACCTATGGCATTTGAAAGAAGCTTCAGAGGGCTACTGCAGGGCTGAATTTCAGATATCGAAGATTTTCAATTACATATATAATTCAATTTCAATATCGATCTCCTAAAAGCTAGTAAAAGGTGTGTATTTTTTTTCCGAATTGCATAAGTCTTGTTTGAAGAATCAAGTTGAATTGATTCCAAGGGCATCTTGTAGAATAGATATCAATATTGGATTCTAAAATGGCCTCTAAAAAGAATTCAACACCCATTAAGCCTTCAGAAGGCTCTACTATGACTCATGAAGATGAAGAATTGCAACATGATCTATCAAAATTACAAGAGCAAATGCAACAGTTTTCACTCTCGCAAAGAGCAACAAAAAATGAAATGGAAGTTTTGAAGAAAGGCATGGAAGTGAAGATGGACGGTTTGAAGAAAGGTGTGGAAGCTAAGATGGATGACATGAAAGACAACATGGAAAACATGAAGAGTGATCTAAAAGCATACATGGAAGGCTTGATGACAAGCTTAAAACCAGAAATGATTCCTAATGGCGGAAATATAGGAGAAGAACCTCACGATGAGAACAAAATAAATGTTAATCGTGATTTCATAAACTCGAATGTTGGTGGGAAGAACCACCATATTCCAAAAATGGATATGAGGAAGTTTGATGGAAAGGATCCTGTAACATGGATACTACAGATGGAGTAATATTTTGATCTCCATAACGTGCAAAACACACAAAAGGTACGCATTGCAACTTTACATTTAGAACAAAATACATTTGTATGGTATCGATGGCTTTGCTCCCGTAAAAAAATTGTCACTTGGTCAATTTTCACGGAGGAAATGATAGCACATTATGAGGATACAAAGAGCAGCACCTTCTTTAGCCAATTGATAAATCTCAAACAAAAGGGTTTAGTGGGGAGCACATTGAGGACTTCCAAAAATTGAATATAAGGGTAACTGATATTCCAGAGGAACACAGGATTGATCTCTTCATAGGCACTTTAAAGGATAACATCCAACATGAAGTTCGCGTTTTGGAACCTGATTCATTGGAGAAGGCATTCGGGTTGGCAAGAAAAGTTGAATGTAAAATTATGGCGACAAGGAAGCCTACCACTCAATTCTATAAAGAAGGAAGTGTTGCTACGCCTATATTTCCACAACCTACAAGGTTGACACCACAACAATTGGAAGAAAAAAGAGCAAAAGGGCTTTGCTAAAGTTGTGATAGCAAATACACTAAAGGTCATAAGTGTGCTGAGAAGAAATTATTTTACATAGATTGTGAAGAAGAAGAAGAAAATGAACAAGAAGAGGATATACACCGGGAACCACCCCTAGAAGAGGAAGAAATGAATCCGACCATATCGTGTAATGCGCTGACAGGAATTACCACTCCTCAAACTCTCAAGATAGAAGGACATATAAAGAAGAAAAGGGTAATAGTGTTGATTGATTCAGGTAGCACCCATAATTTTATTCATTATAAGGTAGCCAAGGAATTAAATTGTTTCCTATACCCAGCACCAGAATGTGAAGTGATGGTTGCAAATGGAGGAACTATAAATTGCTCTGGAAAATGCCATAATATCAAGCTAACCATGGGGGAATATGTATTGACTAGTCCAATGCTTGTCATTCCTATGGGAGGTGCTGATGTTGTACTAGGAGTACAATGGTTACAATCTTTGGGGATGGTAGCTTTTAATTTTCAAGAAATTTTCTTGAAATTGTTTTCAGAAGGAAAGGAAGTCGAATTACGGGGTATTGCGGGGAAGCCAGGAAGGATAATAAGCTCTAATGTCATGACAAAGCTTCTAAAGAAAGAACAGCGCGGCGTAATTGCACAATTATGCTCACTAGAAGTTCCAACATCAAAATCATCTATTTCTGCAGATCTCCAACAAGTCTTGGACAATCATTCCAAGGTGTTTGAAACTCCCAAAGGACTCCCACCTATTCATGATCATGATCATGCTATTCATTTGATTCCGGGAAGTGTTCCTCCAAACATCAGGCCTTATAGATATCCTTACTTCCAAAAGAGCGAAATTGAACGTATGATTGCAGAAATGTTAGAAGCGGGTATAATTCAACCTAGTCAAAGTTCTTTCTCTGCTCCTGTAGTATTGGTACACAAGAAGGATGGATCATGGCGAATGTGTCGGGATTATAGGGAGCTCAATAAGCTCACCATTAAAGACAAATTTCCCATTCCTGTGATTGATGAATTATTGGATGAATTACATGGAGCAATTTATTTTACCAAGTTGGATCTTCGTTCGGGATATCATCAAATTAGAATGAAGACTGAAGATATTCCAAAAACAGCATTTCGAACTCATGAGGGTCATTATGAATTTTTGGTCATGCTTTTTGGCCTTACCAATGCACCTTCTACATTTCAAGGGTTGATGAATTCCATTTTCAAACCCTTCCTTAGAAAATTTGTGCTAGTATTTTTGATGATATACTAATATACAGCAGGTCTTGGAAGGATCATGTTGAACATGTTGACAGGGTGCTCAAACTATTGCAGGAGAAACAATTATATGCAAAAACATCCAAATGTTTCTTTGGAGTACAAGAGGTGGAATATCTGGGTCATATTGTATCTCGCGAGGGTGTTAAAGTAGACCCTAACAAAATTAAAGCCATTAAGGAATGGAAAGTCCCCACAACCATAAAGCAGTTGCGAGGATTTCTCAGGTTAACAGGGTATTATCGCAAGTTTGTTAAGAATTATGGGAGAATAGCGGCACCTCTAACAACATTATTGAAGAAAGATGCATTTTCATGGACTCCTGAAGCAACTAAGGCCTTTGAACGTCTTAAAGAGGCAATGTGCCTAGCACCGGTCTTAGCTACACCGGACTTCACAAAAACCTTTATTGTGGAATGTGATGCCTCAGGAAATGGAATTGGTGCAGTTTTAATGCAGGAAGGAAGACCCATTGCTTTTGAAAGTCGTCCAATCAAAGGAAAGTATTTACCGAAACCTATTTATGAGAAGGAAATGTTAGCAATACTACATGCACTAAAGAAATGGCGAACTTACCTAATGGGAAGACACTTCAAGGTAAAAACTGATCATGATAGTCTTAAACACTTTTTGGAACAAAGACTATCATCAGAAGAACGACAAAAATGGGTCACAAAGATGTTGGGTTATGACTTTGAAATAATCTACAAAAAAGGAAAGCTGAATGTTGTTGCAGATGCACTCTCAAGAAAGAATGAAGAGGTGGAAGCATTGCTTTGTGCCATTTCTATTATCAAACCAGATTGGATAACCGAAGCAAGAGATGAATGGAAGAAGGACAAAGATGTATGGACACTCATTCAAAAGTTGCAGCAAGATCCTAGTACATCTGATACATTTAGTTGGAAAAATGATTCCTTATGGTACAAAGATCGCTTATATCTTTATAAGAATTCCCAACTGAAACAAAAGATTCTTCTGGAATTGCACACTTCTCCTTTAGGAGGACACTCAGGATTTTTAAAAACTTACCACAGGGTGAAGAAAGATTTTTTTTGGGATGGCCTTAAATCTGATATTCAAAAGTTTGTGTTGGAATGTTTGGTTTTCCAGCAGAATAAAGTGGAGACAATTAAGTCCCCGAGACTTCTACAACCTTTATCCATTCCAAGTCAACGTTGGGAGGAGATTTCAATGGATTTTATCACAGGTTTACCTAAGTCCGAAGGAAAGAGTGTCATAATGGTGGTAGTTGATAGGCTTACCAAGTATGCACACTTTTGTGCATTATCTCATCCATTTAAAGCAAGTACAGTTGCTACTACATTTATGGACAAAATTCAAAAGCTACATGGAAGCCCAAGGGTTATTGTGAGCGACAGAGATCCCATTTTTACTGAAATTTTTGGACGGAGTTATTTTCTTGTTTGGGTACTCAATTAGCTCATAGCTCATCTTATCATCCTCAATCTGATGGTCAAACTGAGATAGTAAATAAATGTTTGGAATGATATCTTCGTTGTTTTGTATCTGATAAACAAACACAATGGGTCAATTGGTTACCTCTCGCTGAATGGTGGTATAACACTTCCTTCCATACTGCAGCAAAAATGACCCCATTTACGGCACTTTATGGATATCATCCACCATCCATCACATCATATTTAAGAGAAAATTCGAAGGTTCAAGCAGTGGAAGATCACATCGAGCATCAGCAAGAAGTTCTCCAACTCTTAAAGGATAACCTGAATTTGGCACAAAATCGAATGAAACAACAGGCAGATCAACATCGTAGCTAGAGAAGTTTTGATGTAGGAGATTGGGTATTTTTACGGCTACAACCATACAAACAAATGTCCCTCAAGCAAGCAAAGAAGGATAATAAATTATCGCCAAAGTACTATGGTCCTTACAAGGTGTTGCAAAAGATTGGTACTATGGCATACAAATTGGAGCTTCCTGCTTCTTCGCGAGTACATCCAGCTTTCCATGTTTCATGCTTAAAGAAGGTTATAGGTGAAAATCTTCCAGTTCAAACAATATTTCCAGAACTTGATGAGGAAGGAAAAATCATATTGGAACCTGAAGCGGTCACGGAAACAAGAACTCGACAACTACGGAATCGATCAATTTCAGAGTATCTCATCAAGTGGAAGAACTTACCCACCGAAGATTCTACATGGGAGGATGAGAATTTTATACAGAAGCACCCAGAGCTACTCAAGTGTTGAGGACAACACTTTTTTTGAAGGAGAGGGGCATGTTAGGTCCCTATATCACTAGTATAGCTCCTTATTATTGTTAGTGTAAACCCCTTATTGTTATTATTGTACCCTTGTAACCCCCATTTTGTTATTATTGTGCCCTTAAATTATTATTGTTAGGTCGGCTAGGATTACATTGTGGCCTACTAGGATTACATTATGGCCCCATGGACTCCTATATATAGAAAGGAGGTTTTGTAAATTGTATCATCCAAGAATTGTTCATTTATGTAATGTATTGGAGGTTGCCCCCTCGAAGTGGCTTATTTCTAAGGCGTTCATATCTCTTTTTTCTATTTTTGGAGCTGGTTACACAAATCGTAAGATTCGTCGATCTCTCGTTTGTTTCACTGCACGTAATAATTTCCATATGATTGGGACTCAGCAGACTTTCGGCTCAAAGGTTGAGGAGGAAAGTAATGTAGAAATTTTTGAGCAGGTTGAAACCAAGGAGCCTTCTCTTGAAAAAGAGGAAGCAATAGAACATACCCCTGCTCAATAATAGAATAACCTCCTCACAGAGCACATTTCACTAAACCAAAGCTTACCAAGGCTACAAGAGGACAACACTACCAAATATGATGAGTCCTCCAGTTCAGATGATGATGAAGAAGAGGGAGAGAAACAAATAGAAGACTGTCCTACTGAGGATATACCATCTTCTCAAGAAGAATCTTCTTCCTTTTCTGTTAAGAATGATGAAGCTTCCAAGCAACTTTCTGAAGATATGCTCCTCGAAGCTGAACTCTTGGAAGCAGACAATCTACCAGACATGGAGGACCAAAAAGAAGAGAACCTTCATCTTTTCTTTGTTGATCCTTTGGAAGAGTGTGTGGAGATCCGGACAAGCTCAAATTATCAAGCATTGATCCTTTGCAAGAGCCAGAGACATGAAAAGTTGTCACCTTCGGTGATAGTTTTTATTCTGAAGATTAATATTCAAAATATACTATGGATACCCCTGACAAGCAGCCAGAGTTTCTTCTTCTTTATGACATTACTCAACTAGCTACATTGGCACTTTTGTATCATATGAAGATGTAAATATTCCAAGTTAGAGTAGGTTAGATAGGAATGTCAATAAAGCTCAGTTCTGAGCATGTAGTTAGTTGTTGTTTTCTGCTTTGAAGAAAAATCAAAAATTCAAAAATACAAAAAACAATGAAAAAGAGAAAAGAGGGCAGATTGTGAAAACAAGAAAGGTACAGCCCCATACCAAAAAAGAGAAATAAATTCTGAAAGTGTGCAAGCTTAAATGCCACTCCTGAATAACACACTTCTAGTTAGTCAAATAGCCTAATCTTGACTAATTATTTTTAAATTTACTACTGATAGGATAGTGAATTCGATTTGCCAAACTGTTTAATCTTGGCTTATCAGTAGATAGATTAGGATAGAAATTAAAGGTTCAAACATGCTCAAAATATGAACCTAAGTTTCCAAAGAGAATGACTCAAATCTATTTCAAATTATGAGTCAAAAAGATGTAAATCTGGTTCTAATTAGCTTAAAATCTGAACTAGAGAAAAAGAAAGAACAACTCAAACAAAAGTCAAAACAGAGCCGTGAAAAGGTGAAGGAAGTGCTTGAAACTTTCAGATCTTAAGCCTTCTGTTTTTTTATTTAAATTTTCTGCAAATAATATCTATGTGCAGCTTGTTTTTATGCCATAGATTATAGCAAGTCAAACAACTTAATCTTGACTTGACTGTTTTTAAATTTCTGTTGTAGAATTTAGAGTATAAAATCTGTTGGACAGTTTAATCCCAACAGATAGTAGATTAGGTAGAGAATTATATGGACTCGACTGTTTAATCTGAGTTCATGGAGAAATAAGGAGTAGAAATAGATTAGATTTCCTATTTTGAAAAGAATAAAATGTTGTAAAAGAGTTTGCCAATCCAAGTCCACTCCAATGAAGAAAAAATGTTAGATCAGTAGGATTAGGTAGGTAGAAAGCTGGTTGATGAAGATCCATTTTTTTTCCTGGCTACTAATGTGTTTTTAGAAAAAATAAGATTGTCCCAGCAAAGAAGGAAGCCTAATGGATGAGGTACTGATCAGCCTCCCAGAGAAATGCAGGTCTGAAGTTCTTGATGCCTTCAAGAAGGCACCATCCCCAAGTGGAGCCACTATTGGCCACCTATAAATTTTGTTCTATCAAAAGGTGGCCAAAACATTGTTCAGTCTTCAAGAAATGGTTTCATTACCAAAATGTTATCTCTTGAAGCCTCTAGAAGATCTCATGCCCATGTCTAAAAATCTTCACTGCTGCTTCCTTTCAGAAACTCAGAAATTATGCTAAAAATTCCAGGAGAGAACTACTGCAAAATCCCCTTTCCTCCCCTTCCTTCACTTAGAAACTAACCTTCATCTTTTCCCATCATTTTCCTCTGATTTCCATTTTTCCTCTTTTCCCCTGCATATAAATCACCTTGCATAGTTTAAAACTCATTTTTAAATTATAGCGAAACCCCCAAAACCCTTTAAAAACCATTGAAAATCTGTCAAAAAACCCATTTCTTATTAAGGGTTTAAGCCCCTTTGGGACAAGTCTCAACCACTTCACCACCATGCGCCTTGGTGCTGGAACCAAGCGCTAAACCTTTCGGTGCTTATCGCATCAGAGAAAATCCAAAGCGTGCAAGTCCGTTTCATTGTGTTAACAAAAAGTTCCGATGCGATTGGCCCTGTGTGTCGCAGCCCCTGATCATGTTGTTACCTCATATAACCCTTTGGGCCCGCAATCGGGCGCTAAATAATTGTGAAAATCCATCTCCGATTCATTTTTTCCTTTGTAAAAATCAAAAAACCCTTTTATCCAAAGTTTGGTCTAACGTGCCGGAGTTATGTGTTTTATATATATATAAAAATGGTTAGATCAAAAAGACCTGACGCGCAATCGCATCGGAGAAAATCCAGATGGGTTGATTGAAAGACCACATCAAACTTCCGATGTGATTGAATCCCTTTATATAAACCCCGCCCCTTCGCTTTCATCTCCATACAACCTACACCCTGGGACCAATTGTTAAAGTCCCAAGGCGCAATCGCATCGAAGAAGTTTTGAATGGGTTGATTGAAATACCGGGCCCGAAGCCTCGATTGCGATTGGCCCTTGTTATATAAAGCCCTGGGCCCTTTGTATTCCATACATCCAATGGCCCCACAATCGGGTGCCAACCACTTTATATATATATTCTGCCCTGATCCATCAAAACTTTGTTTTATTTAAAAGTTGGGGTTTTTTTCATAAAGTGTAAAGGTTTCTGCCAATGCAAAGTTGAAAAGATATTGACCGTTGATCTTAAACCGATCGAACGGCCAGCGCTTAATTGCATTGCAAAGTTTCATCGCACGCATTGATTTTTTCCCCTGATCGGTCATCCCTCTGATTCACTCCCCACCGTTGATCTGATCCTCAGATCAACAACCATCGCTTAATCGCCTTGGCCCTCCCGATCGCGCAATCACATCAGAGATTTTCATCGTACTGACGCAACAAAACTGAATTTCGGACCCCTAAGGAGAGATGGTCAACGGTAGCCATGGCTCTGTCAACATTTCTTTCTCTGAAACCTCGTTCTTTTGCTCTACGTGGTCTTCTTATATTTTCTTCCTCGGAGGTTATTTATCAAATTCGTGGAATTTGATAAATAACATTATCCACAACCTTTGCAAATTTATTTATATCTCCGAACCTTATATTAATAGTCGACACTTTATAACCAACCGACGTTATAATAGACCTTCGGCCCCTGGCCCACGTATATATCAATGGTCCAATAAAATTCACGCACCATACCTGGTTATCTTCTGCGCATCTTCCTCATGCGACTACCGTCCGATGGCTCCCCTCCAAATCGACGGCGTACCACGATATCGCTCGGCTCCCTGGGTCGAACGTTAACGCGCGATGGCGCACAACAACAACGGTTTTCTGTGGGTCCACCTCGCCACGTGTCGAACACTGTATGGAATTGCTCCCCAACCAGGAAATACCGCTTACTCACCAAAAGCAGTGCGATATGGGCAACCCGCCTTCGTAAATCCACTCATGGGTTTTGAATAGTGACTAACCAAGGTTCATGTCGGGGTTGCGTTCTCCTTCGTATACTCTCCGTTTGTTAACTCAGGTTCTGACCCTGGTTAGGAATTTCCAATTAACAACGAACAAACATAATTTTCTTTATTAAGTAGGATTTCTATTGCCATTAAACAGAGTTCAACAACCAGGGTTTACGCAGACTTCTTCTATGAGTGGAGATTTATTCAACAGAGCCTGTTCGAACAAATTTGAGGGAATCAATAGATAGGGGAATGCGGAATCTACACGATAGTTCAACTCAGTAATTATATATGCATAGAATTCAATCGCTTCACAATTAAAAAATCTCTTCACAGATAAAGGTTCGGGTCAATCCAATGGAAAATAGGCTTTGAAATAATTTAACTGGAAACAATTGTTAACACACAGAGTTTATTACAGAAATATCTCTTCCTCTTCCTCCCTCTCCTCAATGCATCTGAGGAATACAAATTATATACATCAATATATGACTCTTTAGTTCCCCTGAGAGGACCGTTCTAGAAATCAAAGGTCTAATTACAACTTATTCAAATAACTGAACTGACAGATGGATCGAATCCAACTATTCGACTTCTACCAATCCTAACTAATCTAAACAAAACAGTCAGCTGAGGTATTGACACCTAGCTGTTACAATTCAAGGATTTCGAACCCTCGTAGCCACAACATGTGGACAAACCTCCTACATTGCTGGCTAGTGTCTAATTACCCTGCATCAGACTCCCGAGGGAAATCTTCTTCATGGGCTCCTTTCCATGAGCTCTTCCACTGATCTGCCTATCTTCTGCAACATTCCTTCAGTCATCCAAGTGGCATATTCCTCTGGCTTTTCCTTCCATTTTATTAAGTACTGAAAGTACTCTTGTCCTCTAGTCCTTTTGAACACTCTTTTGTCCAATATCTTCTATGGTTGCAATGGTTGTGCTGGAGGTAGCTTCTCCTTCCACTCAATCTGTCCCTTGTTTGTTGATCTTTCTCCTACACCATCATCTTCATACTTGTACAAATCTGCAACATTAAAAATGGGATATATTCCAACATTAGGAGGTAATTCAATCTCATAAGCATTTGCAGAAAAGTTTCTAAGTATCTTGCATGGCCCAATATTTTTGAACTTCAGTTTGTTATACTGCTTCCTTGGGAATATCTCCTTTCTTAAGTGTGCCAAAACCAGATCTCCTACTTCAAAATGAACTTCTTTTCTGCTCAAGTTTTCTCTTCTTTTGTATCTGATGCTGCTGCCTTGTAGTTGCTATTTCACTTTTTCATGTATGGCCTGGATTTCTGAAGAAAATTCCTCACCATCTGCACTCCTCAGTTCTGCCCTTCCCAGATTTCTCAACTCTGATATTCCTCTGGGGTGCATTCCATAAATAATATGGAATGGTATCTTCCCTGTGCTCCTATTTGGTGAGTCATTATATGCATATTCTGCCTAGGGAAAAATATGGTCCTACTGCTTGGAATGCTCTCCTGCAAGACTTCTCAACAAATTTCCCAGACTCCTATTCACTACCTCAGTTTGTCCATCAGTCTAGGGATGATAAGCTAAGCTGAAACTCAGTTTCGTACCAAGTTTCTTCCACAATGTCCTCCAAAAATGACCCACAAATCTGGTGTCTCTGTCTGAAACAATACTCTTGGGCAACCCATGCAATCTAACAACTTCTTTGAAAAACAAGTTAGCAACATGGGTGGCATCACTAGTTTTATAGCATGCAATAAAAAGTGCCATTTTGGAGAATTTGTCCACCACAACAAAGACTGCATCATTCCCTCTCTGAGTCTTGAGAAATCCTAGAACAAAATCCATACTCATCATGTCCCAAGGCCTGTCTGGAATAGGCAAGGGAGTGTACAATCCTGCGTTCTGGCTCCTTCCTTTAGCATACTGACAGATTTTGCAATTCTTCACAAACTTGTCCACTTCTACTCTCATCTTGGGCCAGTAATAGAAGTGACTCAGCTTCTCATAAGTCTTATCAGTACCAAAGTGTCCAGCAAGTCCACCACTATGCTTCTCTTTGATCAAATTTTCTCTCATGGAACATTTTGGTACACACAGTTGGCTTCTTCTGAATAACAAGTCCTCCTGCAGGAAATAATCTAGCCACTTGCTTCTATCTGTTAAAATAGGGTTACTACATGCCTCAAATGCTTCTTTAAAATCTGGATCTGTTTTATACAATTCTTTGAGAAAATCAAATCCTACAACTTCAAAATTTGTTTCTTGAAAAAGCATGTGCCTCCTACTCAAAGCATCAACTACTTTATTGGCTTGGCCACTTATATGTTTCAAAAAAAAATTAAAACCTTGGAGATACTCAACCCATTTAGCATGCTTATGTTTCAACTTGGGCTGCTGTACAATATACCACAAAGCATGATTGTCAGAATATAATACAAATTCCCTGGACATCAAATAATGTCTCCACTTCTTCAGTGCCTGAACAATTGCATAGAATTCCTTCTCATAAGAGGAATACTTTCTTCTGGTGTCATTTAGATTTTCATTGTAATAGGCTACAGGCCTATCATCCTGACTCAACACAGCTCCAATGGCCTCTCCACTGGCATCACACTTTACTTGAAATGGTTTAGTAAAATCAGGCAGAATCAAAACAGGCTTCTCCGTTATCTTTTGCTTCAAAACTTTAAAGTTTCTTTCTGCTTCAGCAGTCCACTTAAATGGCTTCTTTCTCTTCTTTATTTTCTCAATTATGGGTGCATTGATCTTACTGAATTTTCTTATAAACTTTATGTAAAAATTAGCAAGTCCATGGAAACTTCTTACCTCAAAAATATTCCTGGGTGAAGGCCACTCCACAATTACCTTAACCTTTTCTGGGTCCATCTTCAATCCTTCTGCAGAAACAACAAAACCCAAATACACCAACTCTTCTTTCATGAATGAGCATTTATTCAAATTTATCAGCAATTTCTCTTGGTGCAGCTTCTTCAAGACATGATTAATATGCCTTAAATGTTCTTCTTTAGTTCTGCTGGAAACTAATATATCATCCAGATACACTATCACAAATCTACCAATGAATTCTTTAAATACTTCATTCATAAGTCTCATAAAAGTGCTAGGTGCATTTGAAAACCCAAAAGGCATTACCATCCATTCATACAGTCCTTCATTTGTTTTAAAGACAGTTTTCCACTCATCACCCTCTCTTATTCTAATCTAATGGTATCCACTTTTTAAATCTATCTTTGAGAAATATTTAGCACCACTCAAACAGTCCATCAAATCCTCAACTCTGGGCAAAGGGAATTTGTACCTGATTGTGATCTTATTGATTGCTCTGGAATCAGTACACATCCTCCAGCCTCCATCTTTCTTTGGGCTCAATACTGCTGGTACTGCAAATGGACTCAAACTTTCTTTGATCAGCCCCTTTTCCACTAACTCCTGTACTTGTCTCCTAATTTCCTCATTTTCCTTAGGAGTCATTTTGTAGGCTGCCTTATTTGGAAAATTTGAATCAGGGATAAAATCTATCTGATGACTGATCTTTCTCACAGGTGGCAGCTCATTAGGTAAATCATCCACAATAATGTCACAATAATCATCTAACATCTCTTGGATTTCTACTGGAAAATCAGAAATATTTGTAGAAGTAAGAACTACTTTAGGTTTGCAAACTAAAGAAAAACTTACCTCTTCTTCTTCTATCTGCTGCAGATATTCCTTCCCGCTCAGCAACAAGGTCTTTGGATCAATCACTCTGCTGGATGGCTTTCCTTCTTCCATGGGTATCAATGTATGATGTACCCCATACTTGAAGAACTTGTAAGTGTTCTTCTTGCCATCATGCATTGCTGCTCTATCAAACTGCCAAGGTCTACCCAATAGTATATGACACACATCCATGGGAATTACATCACACAGGACCTTATCTTTATATTTTCCCATTTGCAGCTCTATCTCACACTGCTCTTTTACAACCAGCTGGTGCCCTTTATGCAGCCAGGACACCCTGTAGGGAGTGGGATGCTCCCTTGTCTTCAACTTCAACTTCTCTATCACCTCAGTGGAAACCAGATTGTCTATGTTGCCACTATCAATGACTAGCTAGCAGCATTTCCCTTGGACTTTGCATATGCTCTTAAACAAAGTCTTCCTTTGTGCAGGTTCAGTGACCTCTTTGGCTTGCTTCAACAGGACCTTATTTACCACCAAGGACTCTCCCATTTCTGGAAGAATTTCTTCTTCAATTTCTGCCTCTTATCCAACCTGGGAAAAACCAGCATTTCTTGGTCCAGCACCCACATTCTCTGGAAACTCATAGTGCTTATGTCCCACTTTTTGACATCTATAACACCTCAACTCTCTACCTCTACCTCTGTCTCTGCCTCCTCTTCCTTTTCCTCTATAAGAACCCCTTCTGCCCCTTGCATCATCCTCTGTAGATGCATTCTGAGGTGAGATACTGCTAGCTCCATCCCTGGGTGTACTAGGCTTTCCTCTACCACCCTGACTTCCCTTTCCACAGAAAGTACCTCTCTTCTTGGAAGACTGTTTCCTCGGGAGTTTCTCCTCTGCTTTCAAGGTCATCTGGTAGGCCTCTTCCACTGTCTTAGGAGACAGAAGAACTATCTCATCTTGGATCTCCAGTATAAGACCATTTACATATTAGCAGCCTTCTCTGGTGTGTCTTGAAATTGCCCAGCTCTTATGCTCACTCTGTAGAATTCCTCTGTGTATTCCTTTACTGTCAGTAGCCTCTGTCTCAGGTTTTGCATTTGCCTATACAATGTCAGCTGATAATCACTAGGAAAGAATTTACCTTTTAATTTAGCCATCATTCTGGTCCAGCTCTTGATAGGTTGCTTGCCAACTCTCCTCCTTTCTGCCTGCACTCCATCCCACCAAAGTGCAGCATGTCCCTTCAGTTTTGTCACCGCAAACTTGATATTTTTATCTTTTCTTATTTCTTCATAGTCGAAGCACTTGTTCATTTCATTAATCCAGTCCACCAGTTCCTCTGGATTCATTCCCCCTGCATAACTCGACACTCCAATTATGGGCTTAACTGCAGACCCCAGAGCAGTTCTAAGGAGCCTCATGTCAGGAGGAATATCAACATTTTCTTCCGCTTCTTCTGTTTTAGGTTCACTGATTTCTTCAGGATCTCTGGGTTGTCTTCGCTCCATGGCATCCATTCTGGCCTCGACCCTCTGCAACATCCCCAACACCTCTGTGTTGGCAACAAGTCTCCTTATGCCAGCACCTCTACCAACTTGGATCGCCATGTCAGCTCTCAGCAAAACAATTCAAAAACAACAGCTCTGATACCACTAATGACGCAACAAAACTAAATTTCGGACCCCTAAGGAGAGATGGTCAACGGTAACCGTGGCTCTGTCAGCATTTCTTTCTCTGAAACCTCGTTCTTTTGATCTACGTGGTCTTCTTATATTTTCTTCCTCGGAGGTTATTTATCAAATTCGTGGAATTTGATAAATAACATTATCCACAACCTTTGCAAATTTATTTATATCTCCGAACCTTATATTAATAGCCGACACTTTATAACCAATCGACGTTACAATAGACCTTCGGCCCCTGGCCCACGTATATATCAATGGTCTAATCAAATTCACGCACCGTACCTGGTTATCTTCCACGCAACTTCCTCATGCGACTACCGTCCGATGGCTCCCCTCCAGATCGACGACGTACCACGATATCGCTCGGCTCCTTGGGTCGAACATTAACGCGCGATGGTGCGCAGCAATAGCGGTTTTTCCGTGGGTCCACCTCGCCACGTGTCAAACACTGTATGGAATCGCTCCCCAACCAGGAAATACCGCTTACTCACCAAAAGTGGTGTGATATGGGCAATCTGCCTTCGTAAATACACTCATGGGTTTTGAACAGTGACTAACCAAGGTTCACGTCAGGGTTGCATTCTCCTTCGTATACTCTATGTTTGTTAACTCAGGTTCTGACCCCGGTTAGGAATTTCCAATTAACAACGAACAAATGTAATTTTCTTTATTAAGCGGGATTTCTATTGCCATTAAATAGAGTTCAACGACCAGGGCTTACGCAGACTTCTTCTATGAGTGGAGATTTATTCGACAGAGCCTGTTCAAACAAATTTGAGGGAATCAATAGACAGGGGAATGTGGAATCTACACGATAGTTCAACTCAGTAATTATATATGCACATAATTCAATCGCTTCACAATTAAACAATCTCTTCGTAGATAAAGGTTCAGGTCAATCCAATGGAAAATAGGCTTTGAAATCATTTAACTGGAAACAATTGTTAACACACAGAGTTTATTGTAGAAATTCTCTTCCTCTTCGTCCCTCCCCTCAATGCATCCGAGGAATACAACTTATATACATCAATATATGACTCTTCGGTTCCCCTGAGAGGACCATTCTAGAAATCAAAGGTCTAATTACAACTTATTCAAATAACTAAACTGACAGATGGATCAAATCCAACTATTTGACTTCTACCAATCCTAACTAATCTAAAAAAAACAGTCAGCTGAGGTATTGACACCTAGCTATTACAATTCAAGGATTTTGAACCCTCCTAGCCACAACATGTGGACAAACCTCCTACATTGCTGGCTAGTGTCTAATGCCCCTGCATCATGCACCCTTTTTCTCCTCCCGCCGATTGCGATCCTTCGATTGGATCTGGATCGTCCACATGTCCATATCGGACGGCCCAGATCTAATCTCGCTTCATACCATCGCCCTCCGCCTCTACCTAAGGGTTTTCAAAACTGATCTCCACCGTTGATCATCGCGCGATCAACGGTTCTGTTCTATTCTTCCTTCCGCTCTTTTTAAACCTCCTCTCAGCTAATTTCCACTATTGGATGATGCCATCCAATGGCCCTGATCTTTTCCCATGCCTCTGAAGTAGTTTAAACCCAAAAAATGCAGGATTTCTTAATTGGTTCTGTATTTTGTAGGTTCGAATGGTTTTCCATTATAAATGAAAGGAAAGCTGAAGGCTGGGAAAGGCGTTTCCCGTGCCATTGATTCATCAATGGAGACCATTCGTGAAGTTCGAGTTTGACGTTTCATCATTGTTTCATGAGGCATTGATGCCTTATGAGCCTTGCGCGGCCTGCACATCAACAAGACACTGTGTTTTTAAATCACAGTTAAAGAGTATCAGTTTTTACCAGAACAGAAGATCAAAGACTCAGACTGAGCGTGATCTATCCTAAAACACATATCTCAAATAACTTAAAGGTGTTTTCAGGAAAAGACAAAGACAACTGTCGATTCGAGAAAGCTTCCACCGCCTTAAGCAGAGGCTAATCGAACCCTCTCCAGCTCCTAAAGGCACATGCAGCCTCACAGAAATCAAAGACAGCTAAAAAATTAATACAGATCAAATATCTTATCTCTAATTTTCGGCAAAACTATTTTAAAGATTAAAGAACAACCCAGAAGCTAATCTTTTCGATTATTAGACCTTGGAGAGCAGCAACAAAGTTACTTCAACGTGACACCGAGCCTACAAAGTCAACAAAAGCTCCACCGAGCTTAATCTTAAGTGTAAATAAATTAATGCAGATTAGCACCTGTAAATTTCTTCATCGAGGCCCTCAAAGGTCGAAGAGTCATCAATCTGTATTAATTGACCCAGGAGATCTTTATCAAATCCCACCTCCTCATTCTTCTATAAATACTTCTATAAAAGATGAGAAAATGTTGGTCTCTGGACATCTGAATGTATGTAATAGTTATTCTGAAGCTACTGATGCCCTGTGTGCAACTTAAATATACATAAGTTGATATGAGAAGTTTGAAGTTGTAGAGACCCACCGGGCTTGCTGATTGTAACTGGTTTGAACATCAAATACAAGCTGCTGATTTATGGGATCCTGATTTGTGTCAACGATGATGTGTTCCTCACTGTCAATTGTTATTTTCTTTAATGTTTTCACTCTTTCTATTTCCTCTAATAGAGAGCAGCAAACGTAGAGCTAGGATTTACTCTGAACAGTGCCCTGCTCTTAATGAAAGCTTTATTTTATATGTTTTCTCCATTCGAACGTTCTCTTTGAAGATTATATTAATGCAGGTCGGTTTAAAAGTACTTGCCTGATCTAGATTGCTCTTTAAAATGATTATTTTCTGGGTTTTCCTTAGAGTGTATTAAAGCAGGTTGGTTTAAAGGCACTTTCCTGATCTAAATCGCTCTTTGTGATTGTTATCTGTGGTTTTCTTATTGAATATGCTGAAAGTAGGGTAGTTTAGAAGCACTTACCTGATCTTAAGCTATTCCAACTGTTTTTACAAAAAAAAATCTAACTGAAAGTACTTCAATGCAGGCTAGTTTAAAAGCACTAACCTGATCTCAGAATAATTTTATGTTTTTCCTTGAGTACATGCCGAAAGCAAGATAGTTTGAAAGCACTTACTTGATCTTAGGTTGTTCATTGTTCTACATTTGTTTTTTTCCCCATTTTCTATCTGTTTCATTCCATAAAATCACTTTAAGAGATCCTTTGACATAAGTGACTTGCCCCACTGATCCTTCTTGAACCTTGCTGTCCAATTAAAATCCTCCTATGACTCCGTAGCCCAATGGGTTAAAACTGTTTTCTTTCTTTCCTATCAGCTGAATCATTCCTTCACTTGCAGATATCTTCACCCTTTATATTGAACTACCTTCACCTTCATCATGTCTTCGCCCAACCAAAAACAAACAAACAAAACCCATGCTCTTCATAACTAGCCTAATATCACATTCCAGCTTTTAAAGATCACATCTTTAAACTCATTTATAGAGAGATCCCTCTTTGGATTTAGGAGGGCTAGATCCTTGAATCCCAAAGCGGTTTGATATTCCCCTGCAGTTGGACTTTTTCCAATCTTGCTAATTAGAGGGTGCTAACACCACCATGGGAGGTTGTTAGAGTCAGTGAGGCTGATCTTGAAAAGGTTCTGTTATCACTCTGCTAAATTTATAAGGCTAAAGAAGAAATCCCAACAGAGGTAACCACAGACCAATATTTTGGCTTGGTATCTAGCCCTACCAAACCAGAGAGGGCTCTCTCTACAAGATCACAACCAAGAGGGTTGGATAAATTAGGGTTTTAGGCTAGCTATGAAATGCAGAAGGGTTTTATTTGATTTGATTGGGTTGTTGGATGAGGATATTAGGTCAAATAGGCTAGGTTAGGGAAAGTAGGATTAGGGTTACAACCCATTCAATGGGGCAAGGTAAGTAGGAATGCTAGCACATTAGGGTTCTTGGGATGGAATGATTCTGATAAGTGAGGAGATAGGAAGAGAATGAAAAATGAATTCTTCCTAAACTGAAAGAAAGATGAACATACTATGAAAACTTTCCCAAAACAGAGCATGTGAGATGAATTATGTTTATCAACTTGAAAGTGATCATACAATAGAAGTGTAATGAATTATGAAGACAATACATTTAAACATAATGAGACATAAGAAGAAACAATGCTAGACATAATGACATCATGAAGACCTAATGAAGACTTTGAGAGATCAGACTTCATGGTGACCTAACTGACATAATGACATGATGAAAATGACTTTCATGACTAAAGTATGCTTAGCAAGACATGAAGGTGGGCCAACAAGTATGAATTTTTGAGGAGGAGTGATGTTTTTTGACTAAGACTACCATCACTGAGTAAATTTTTGCATGACCTAATGGAATGATAAAAAAAAACTGAGTGGGACTCATAAAATGATATGAAAATATTATTTTTTATCACTGATGGTAGTATGAAAACACCGACACTAACAAGTTCAACTAGTTCAAACCCTAAATGCTTAAACCCTGACTTCATTGGGGACATGCACAAAAAAATAGAGAAAGAGAAAACTACTTAGCTACTGTTAATCCTGATTTATGTAGGAACAAAATGAAATATAGATTCAAACAGAAAAATGGAGCTACAGTGATAAATTAACTTCACTTCATTGATAATAAACTATTGAAAACTATTTACATGCATAATTGAAATAAACTAGCTCAAGAAAAGGTTGCTTATATTTGAGAAGAGATTTAGTGGCTAAATGCCTTCTAAATTGTGTTACAATAAGGCTCGAAGGTAATTTTATCACTAAGAATTAATGGGAAACATAAACATCTAAAAACCTAACCTTAGGAGATGAAGCGCCAGAATCATGTGGGTCCCATCGGGGTTAGTTGCAACATCATCTTTCTAAGGTTGTAACCTTGGCATCCAATCCAAATTTCACAACCATAATACCTCATTTCAAATATCACCAAGAGGATACCAAAAAAATATCTAAATACTAGGCTTGCACTAATTAGGTCCCTCTATTTTCCCAAAAAACGTCATTTAGGCCATCAAAACGACTCCAGAAGTTTATGACCCAAATAACTGCCAAAAATAATAAGATGTACAACAGTTAAGGAAACTGAAATGGTGGGATTCTAGGTGGAATAGGTGGGTGGCCACCAATATCCTCTTGAATCACTCCTCCCCTCTTAGGAAGTAAGGTTCCCCATTGCATTGAGTGCCTCCATGAGATGGGGAAACTTTTGATGAACTTGATCCGTCGTGCGCCACTTGCCTTGGTGCAAGAGTTGGCTAGCTTTAACAACCTGGTACATTTGGATATTTTCTTGGCGATTGGTCTTGATATTTGTGTCCATAATCTGATAAATTATGTCTTGTTCCATTTAGTTGAGGTTGAATCTATTGGTGTTAGTTGATCTCCAATTTTTGATGTGTCCAACAATGGTGGAAAGTGTTATCACTCCGCCAGATTTCTAAGGCTGCAGAAGAAATCCCAACAGAGGTTACCATATACCAACCTTTTAACTTGGTATCTAGCCCTACAAGGTCGGAGAGTGATCTCTCCACAAAAATCAAATATGGGAAGGTGAAATTTGATATGTGCCTTAAAGGTAGTGGTGCCTCCAGAGTGGCTTCCGGATGAATATGCGTTTTTTTTGGGCATTCGCCGAACGATTTGGGAAATGTTACCCATCATCACATTTATTTTTTGCTTGAGGGATTCTTTGAACAATATTTTTAAAACATCTCCTACTCCCTCATTTTTCTTTTCTTCCACCATGGGAGGTTCTTAGAGTCGATGAGGTCGATCTTGCAAAGGTTTTGTTATCACTCCACCAAATTTCTAAGGCTAAAGAAGAAATCCCAACAGAGGTAACCACAGACCAATATTTTGGCTTGGTATCTAGCCCTACCAAACTAGAGAGGGCTCTCTCCACAAGATCATAGCCAAGAGGGTTGGATAAATTAGGGTTTTAGGCTAGCTATGAAATGTAGAAGGGTTTTATTTGATTTGATTGTGTTGTTGGATGAGGATATTAGGTCAAATAGGCTAGGTTAGGGAAAATAAGATTAGGGTTACATTCCATTCAATGGGGCAAGGTAGGTAGGAAGGCTAGAACATTAGGGTTCTTGGGATGGAATGATTCAGACAAGTGAGGAGCTAGGAAGAGCATGAAAGATGAATTCTTCCTAAACTGAAAGAAAGATGAATAGACTATGCAAGCTTTCCCAAAACAGAGCATGTTAGATGAATTATGTTTATCAACTTAAAAGTGATCATACAATAGAAGTGCAATGAATTATGAAGACAATAAATTCAAACATAATGATACAGAAGAAGAAACAATGCTAGACAACCATACCATAGGTATCTCAAATAAATAGCTACAACACTTTTATTAAGTTGCTACCAAAATTATTATAATACAGTCTTTGATCAATATGCCAACATCAAACTTATTCCAACTTGTGAAATGACTGAAAAATTATATGATATAGGCCTCAAAAAAACTCCTCCCAGCCTCAGGGGTCTAATCCATGAGAGGAGGAGCAGTTCCACCAAAACTGAGTTGAATACCTAGAGTGTAGGGTGGTCAAACTAAATCATCCCTCACTTCTTGCAAACTAATTCATTACACCTCATCATGAGTTTTCATCTAATGTGTTTACCCTAGGTAACAGTAAAAACATGAAATACACATTTAATTCCATCAATTACATAATTAAAATCATAATTTTCCAAAGTGAAAGTCAAAATTGCAGTAAAAAGGGCGCAATGCCATGTTGCAGGCCACTTTTGAAGGTCTTCCCGATGTCCAAATTGGGCTCAGGATGGCTTGTTGGAAATCCTATCCTGGCTTATTTCCAGATCTACCTTTATTTTTCTAAATGGAGTTGATTTGTCCTATCAATAAGTGCTTCTCTCACAGTTGGTCAAGGGCGCAGAGGCAAGGCAAAAAAGGAGGTAGAACATTAATTGTTTATGTGTTTTTTTCACCTTTTCACCTTCCAGTTGTCCAAAACAAGCTTAGAAATGTTGTTTTATGGAATTTATTTGTCATTTTTCATCTTGTAGTGGTCTTATTTTTTCCAAAAAGTTCCTCAAACAAGGGCGTAACACCTAGGGCATTGCACCCTTGACAGTCTAGCTGTCATAAAATTGTCTAGGTTTGTAGAAAAACACAAAATATTCAAAAAATGACCCAAAAACTTCTCAAAAATTGGTAATTGGTTGCTGATGATGTGGTTAGGCATGGAGTGAGGCTTCAGCTAATATATCAAGACTCCTTTCCTCTTCTTGCATGGTCAAGGCTTCAATTTTTGCATTGGCTCTTTTGAGCTTGGCCCTTGCAATTTTGTCTCTTTGGGCATAGTGCTTGGCCTTCTTTCTCAATATATCATTATCTTTGTTTTCCTTCTCTAGAAGCTTCTCTAGGTTTTGGTTAGATCTATCAAGTCATTTCTCCTAGTTCTCATTGATTACCATTGCAAATTGTTCATTCAAAGTGAGTTGATTAGCAAGCTCAGCCTCTTTTTTCCTTTCTAGTTCTAGAGCTCTTTTGAGCCCTCTAGTCCGAGGCCTTCTCCTTGTAACTTGGTCTTTTGGTTCCTCTGTCACACCATATGTTTCTAGTGTCTCTTCAATCAATACTTTGGATTTTTCAGCCTCTCTTTGGGCTTTGATGAATTTGACCTCATCAATGACATATTTTGTTTTCAGTTGCTGGTTCTCCTGCTCAAGAAAGTCAATGACAAATTTAGGCCTGTCAATATTAGTTTTCAACTCCTTAATCTTGGCTTCTTTCTCCTTGATGATT
This sequence comes from Pinus albicaulis, assembly GCA_034641835.2. Lineage (NCBI taxonomy): Eukaryota > Viridiplantae > Streptophyta > Pinopsida > Pinales > Pinaceae > Pinus > Pinus albicaulis. Next base: position 1,471,781,392 of record CM076577.1, read on the forward strand.
GTGCTATTGATGTCATCATCATCATGCTCATTTAGGTCAACAAGGTCAAAATCATGTTCTGTCTCATGGAGGTCCTCCTCGTTATGTATGATCTCTACCTGAATCTCTGCCTCTGTCATCTTTTTCTTCCCTTTGTCTACCTTCTTTGTTGATGTAGAAGGAAGGGCCCCTTCCACTATGTGTGGAGAAAACGCGTGCCTGTGACCTCTCTGGTATCTTTTTTCCAATGGCTCTATCTCAGCCACATTAGCCTTCTTAGGCTCACTTATCTTAGCTCCACTAGGTGATCCAGTCTCAATGTGAAATGGAGATGATGATGGTGAAATGGGTAAAGGAGATTGATCTGATAATGATGCATGAACTATGGGATGAGATGGAGGAATGGATGTGGAAGGATGAGATGATGAAGGAACATCTTGGGCATGCTGAATAGGTGGAGCAATGACTATGTCATTAGCTATGAAATTACTCCATGAAATGTCCAATTTTTTGAGGTGATGGAGGACTATGATTTTTATGAGGGAATGGTGAAAAATACTATTCATTTGGTGCTCAGATTCTCTCCTTTGAACAATATAGGCCATCTTGTCAATGCTCTAGAAGAGGTAATAAGGTATGTTGAGCATCCTGACTCTTGTGAAGTGCATGAGTAGCTGGATATGATAAGTGTAAAGTCTTGAGAACCTACCTTCACAAGAAAAGTATCTCATGATGATTTTCATCATGGAGGTATATCTCCCTAGGAGGTAAGAGAAAGGAAACTTCCCCTTTATTTTTTTATTGTATCTAGGTTTTATTTATGGCTCAAACTAATTATCCACCAAGTATTTTTGCTTGAACCATTTTTCCCCAACATTTGGGATTCCAGTGGCAGCTGATATAATGTCAATGGAAAGGTGAAAGTGACACCGACAAGGGTTACCTAGTTGTCATGGAGATTGGAGATGAATATCCTGCTCAACATAGGATGTTTTTGGGCCATTTGTATTGTCTCACAGAATTCAAAACATCCTACATGCTTAAAACATGTCACATCCATGGGAGAGGCCATTAGTTCCCTGGTATTTGTTGGCTCAAGTCTAAGGATTTTCCCTCCTTTGTGTGGCATCCTCTCCTCTCTTTCTTCTCCCTCACTATAGCTTGTGTTATGTTCTTCTTCCATGGTGTCTTAGTGTGAAAACCCTAGGGAGATGGAATGATAGTGAATAATGATTTTTGGGAAGTGAGAATGGGATGGGGAAATTTAGGGAGATGGGGGAAAGGGTTTATGAAATGAGGGAGGCGATAGGGAATAGTAATGATAATGGATTTAGGATAGAGACTTTTATTACAGGTTAAGAATTTTTGGAGCCTAGGCAAATGAGTAGCCTAGGTCTTAAGGGTTCGAAGGAAAAGGGCTTAGGGAAATGGGATTATGATATAGGGGGTGAGGATAGGGTAATTATGATGTGGGAAGGTAATTAAAGTGCTAGGGAGTGAAATTGAAATGCAATTGGGATTTAGGGGATGATACTAGGGTTTCAAGCTCAAAATAGACACCAAATATTTAAAACAAGCTCAAACACCACAAAATTGAGCTGATAAGAAGAGGGATGGTGCAAATGGTATCTTACTTGATTGTTGGAGGCTGTAGAGCACTGTGGATGAATATTTGAAGGCGATGGCATGTGTTTTTGGAGCTCTCAAGTGTATTTTGGCAACGGCACACACCCAGTGCCAAAGGCACAGTGCATAACACAGGGGCGTGGCGCACAATGTAGAGGCACAACGCACAACACAGGGGCACAACACACAACACAGGGTCGCAACGCCTACCTCTATTTTACAAATTTCGCCTTCCTTCTTGGATTTTAGTGCTTTTGCTGAGGTTGTTTGATGATGGCAAGAGAAAATGAAGTTTTAATTGATGTCCTTTGGGTTCAAATACTTTGTGGGATTTAATTTTGATGATTTTGAAAACCACTTTTCCAATGTTCAATTTCACTTTTAAAACTTTTCAAAATACCCTTTAACTCTTTCTTGTTTTCTTTGCAGATTGATCATGTTGGAGTAGGAACTCTTCATATTTTGAAATTTTATGTGTTTGGCATATGGAAGAACTAAGTTGGTAGCTTTGGGAAACTAAGTACTTATTACATATAATGAAAATAAAATAACATAAAGAAAATAAATTTACATCTCTATTTTTTGGAATAAAATTACATTTCGGAATGAAAAACACACTTGAAATCAAAATTAAAACTTTGGAAACCATCTTTACATGCTTGAAAATCCTATTTATATGGTAAAGGGATATTATTGGATCACTCTCATACCTTTTCTGACCTTATGCAATGAAATGGTGTTTTATTTGGACCTTGGAAAATGAAAACCTAGAGACCTAATGAAGACTTTGAGTGATCAGACTTCATGGTGACCTGACTGACATAATGATATGATGGAAAGGAATTTCATGACTGAAGTATGCTCAGCAAGACATGAAGGTGGGCCAAAAAGTATGAACTTTTGAGGAGGAGTGATGTTTTTTGGACAAATACTACCATGAGTGAGGAAATTTTTGCATGACCTAATGGAATGATAAAAAAGGTTTGAGTGGTATTCCTAAAATGATATGAAAATATTATTTTTTATCACTGATGGTAGTATGAAAATACTAACACTAACAAGTTCAACTAGTTCAAACCCTAAATCCTTATACCCTGACTTCGTTGGGGACATGCACAAAAAAATAGAGAAAGAGAAAACTGCTTAGATACTACTAATCCTGATTTACGTAGGAACAAAATGAAATATAGATTCAAACATAAACATGGAGCTACAGTGATAAATTAACTTCACATCATTGATAACAAACTACTGAAAATTGTTTACATGCATAATTGAAATAAACTAGCTCAAGCAAAGGTTTCTTATCTCTGAGAAGAGATTTAGTGGCTACATGCCTTCTAAATTGTGTTACAATGAGGCTCGAAGGTATTTTTATCACTAAGAAAGAATGGGAACCATAAAAATCTAAAAACCTAACATTAGGAGATGAAGCGCCAAAATCTTGTGGGTCCCTTCGAGGTTAGTTGGAACGTCATCTTTCTGAGGTTGTAACTTTGGAATAAAATCCACATTTAGCAATCATAATACCTCATTTCAAATATCACCAAGAGGAGACCAAAAAAATATCTAAATACTAGGCTTGCACTAATTAGGTCTCTCTATTTTCCCAAAAAACATCATTTAGGCCCTCAAAACAGCTCCAGAAGTTTATGGCCCAAATAACTGCCAAAAATAGTAAGATGTGTTATAGTTAAGGAAACTAAAATGGTGGGATTATAGGTGGAATAGGTGGGTGGCCACCAATATCCTCTTGGATCACTCCTCCCCCTTTAGGAATCAAGGTTCCCCATTACATTTAGTGCCTCCATGAGACGGGGAAACTTATGATGAACTTGGTCCGTCGTGCACCACTTGCCTTGGTGCAAGAGTTGGCTAGCTTTAACAACCCGATACATTTGGATATTTTGTTGGTGAGTGGTCTTGATATTTGTGTCCATAATTTGATCAATTATGTCTTGTTCCATGTAGTCGAGGTTGAAATCTATTGGTGTTAGTTGATCTGCAATGTTTGATGTGTCCAACAATGGTGGAAAGTGTTATCAGTCCGCTAGATTTCTAAGGTTGAAGGAGAAATCCCAACAGAGGTAACCATAGACCAACCTTTAAACTTGGTATCTAGCCCTACCAAGTTGAAGAGGGATCTCTCCACAAAAATCAAATATGGGAAGCTTAAATTTGACCTATGCCATAAAGGGAGTGGTGCCTCTAGCGTGGCTTCCGGGTGAATATGTGTTGTTTGTAGGAATTCGCCGAACAATTTGGGAAACATTACCCATCATCACATTTATTTTTCACTTGAGGGCTTCTTCGAACAATAATTTGAAAGCATCTCATACTCCCTCGTTTTTATTTTCTTCCGCCATGGGATTTTGTTAGATTCGGTGAGGTCGATCTTGCAAAGGTTCTATTATCACTCCTCCAGATTTCTAAGGCTAAAGAAGAAATCCCAATAGAGGTAACCACATACCAATATTTTGGCTTGGTATCTAGCCCTACCAAACCGGAGAGGGCTCTCTCCACAAGATCACAACCAAGAAGGTTGGATAAATTAAGGTTTTTAGCTATCTATAAAATGCAGAAGGGTTTTATTTGATTTGATTGGGTTGTTGGATGAGGATATTAGGTCAAATAGGCTAGGTCAGGGAAAATAGGATTAGGGTTACAGTCCATTAAATGGGGCAAGGTAGGCAGGAAGGCTAGCACATTAGGTTTCTTGGGATGGAATGATTCAGACAAGTGAGGAGCTAGGAAGAGCATGAAAGATGAATTCTTCCTGAACTGAAAGAAAGATGAATAGACTATGAAAACTTTCCCAAAACAGAGCATGTGAGATGAATTATGTTTATCAACTTGAAAGTGATCATACAATAGAAGTGCAATGAATTGTGAAGATAATACATTCAAACATAATGAGACATAAGAAAAAACAATGCTATACAACCATACCATAGGTGTCCCAAAGAAATAGTTGCAACATTTTTATTAAGCTACTGCAAAAATGATTACAATAGAGTCTCTGATCAATATGCCAACATCCAACTTATTCCAACCTGTGAAATGACTGAAAAATTACATGAGATAGGCCTCAAAGAAACTCCTCCCAGCCTAAGGGGTTGAATCCATGAGAGGAAGAGCAGTTCCACCAAAACTGAGTTGAATACCTAGAGTGTAGGGTGGTCAAACTGACTCATCCCTCACTTCTTGCAAATTGATTCATTACACCTCATCATGAATTTTCATCTAATGTGTTTAACGTAGGTAACAGAAAAAACATGAAATTCACATTTAATTCCATCAATTACATAATTAAAATCATAATTTGCCAAAGTGAAAGTCAAAATTGCAGTAAAAACTAAGAAAAATCAAACATTTGTCAAGGGCACAGTGCTAGTGCCAAGGGCGTAGTGCCATGTTGCAAGCCACTTTTGAAGGCCTTCCCGATGTCCAAATTGGGCTGAGGATGGCTTGTTGGAAATCATATCCTGAATGATTTCCAGATCTACCTTTAGTTTTTTGAATGAAGGTTATTTTTCCTGTCAAAAATTCTTTCTCCCACAGCTGGTCAAGGGCACAGCACTAAGACAAAAAATGAGGCAGAACATTGATTTTTTAATGTGTTTTTTCACCTTTTCACCTTCCAGTGGTATAAACCAAGCTTAGAAACATTGTTTTATGGTATGTATTTGTCATTTTTCATCTTTTAGTGGTCTTATTTTTTCCAAAAAGTGCCTCAAACAAGGGCGCAACGCCTAGGGTGTTGCACCCTTGACAGCCTAGTTGTCATAAGACTATCTAGGTTTGCAGAAAAACACAAAAAAATCAAAAAATTACCCAAAATTTTCTTAAAATTTGGTAATTGGTTGCTGATGATGTGTTTAGGCATGGAGTGAGGCTTCAGATAATATTTCAAGCCTCCTTTCCTCTTCTTGCATGATCAAGGCTTTAATTTTTGCATTGGCTCTTTTGAGCTTGGCCCTTGCAATTTTCTCTCTTTGGGCATAGTGCTTGGCCTTCTTTCTCAATATATCATTATCTCTGTTTTCCTTCTCTAGAATCTTCTCAAGGTGTTGGTTGGCTTTCTCAAGCCATTTCTCCCAGTTCTCATTGATTACCACTAAAAATTGTTCATTCATAGTGATTTGATTAGCAAGCTCAACCTCTTTTTGTCTTTCTAGTTCTAGAGCTCTTTTCAACCCTCTAGTCCTAGGCCTTCTCCTTGGCGTTTGTTCTTCTGGTTCCTCTGTCACACCATATGTTTCTAGTGTCTCTTCAATCAATACTTTGTCTTTTTCTCCCTCTCTTTGGGCTTTGATGAATTTCACCTCATCAATGACATTTTTTGTTTTCAGTTGCTGGTTCTCCTGCTCAAGAAAGTCAATGAAAAATTTAGGCCTGTCAAGATTAGTTTGTAGCTCCTTAATCTTGGCTTCTTTCTCCTTGATGACTGTGCTAGTGATCTCATCATCATCATGCTCATCTAGGTCAAAAAGGTCAAAATCATGTTCTGTTTCATGGAGGTCCTCCTCCTCATTTCTGATCTTTGCCTAAATCTCTGCCTCTATCATCTTTTGCTTCCCTTTGTCTACCTTCTTTATTGATGTAGAAGGCAAGGCCCCTTCCACTATGTGTGGAGAAAACACATGCCTATGACCTCTCTGGTATGTTTTTTCGAATGGCTCTATCTCAGCCACATTAGCCTTCTTAGGCTCACTTCTCTCAGCTTCGCTAGGTGATCTAGTCTCAATGTGAAATGGAGATGATGATGGTGAAATGGGTGAAGGAGATTGATCTGATAATGATGCATGAAATTTTGGATGAGATGGAGGAATGGAAGTGGAAGGATGAGATGATGAAGGAACATCTAGGGCATGTTGAATAGGTGGAGAAGTGAATATGTCATTAGCTATGAAAGTACTCCATGAAATGTTAAATTTTTTGAGGTGATGGAGGACTATGATTTTGATGAGGGAATGGTGAAAAAGATTGTTCATTTGGTGCTGAGATTCTCTCCTTTGAATAATATATGACATCTTGTCAATGCTCTAGAAGAGATAATAAGGTATTTTGAGCATCCTAACTCTTGTGAAGTGCATGAGTAGCTGGATATGATAAGCGTAAAGTCTTGAGGACCTACCTTCACAAGAAAATTATCTTGTGATGATTTTCATCATGGGGGTATATCTCTCGAGGAGGTAAGAGAAAGGAAACTTCCCCTTTCTTTATTTATTGTATTTAGGTTTTATGTATGGCTCAAAGTAATTATCCTCCAAGTATTTTTTCCTAAACGATTTTTCCCCAACATTTGGGATTCCAGTGGCGGCTGATATAATGTCAGTGGAGAAGGTGAAAGTGACACCAACAAGGGTTACCCAGTTTTCATGGATATTGGATATGAATATCCTGCTCAACATAGGATGATGTTGGACCCTTTTTATTGTCTCACAGAATTCAAAACATCCTACATCCTTAAAACATGTCACGTCCATGGGAGAGGCCATTAGTTCCCTAGTATTTTTTGGCTCAAGTCTAAGGATTTTCCCTCCTTTGTGTGGCCTCCTCTCCTCTCTTTCTTCTCCCTCACTGTAGCTTGTGTTATGTTATTCTTCCATGGTATCTTATTGTGAAAACCCTAGGGAGATGGAATGATAGTGAAGAATGATTTTTGGGAAGTGAGAATGGGATGGGGAAATTTAGGGAGATGGGGGAAAGAGTTTATGAAATGAGGGAGGTGACAGAGAATAGTAATGATAAGGGATTTAGGATAGGGACTTTTATTATAGTTTAGGGATTTTGGGAGCCTAGGCAAATGAGTAGCCTAGCTCTTAAGGTTTTAATGGAAAAGGGCTTAGGGAATGGGGATTATGATATAGGGGGTGAGGATAGGGTAATTATGATGTGGGAAGGTAATGAAAGTGCTAGGGAGTGGAATTGAAATGAAATTGGGATTTAGGGGATCATATTAGGGTTTCAAGCTCAAAATACCCAAATCTTTAAAACAAGCTCAAACACCACAAAATTGACTTGATAAGAAGAGGGATGGTGAAAATGGTAGCTTACTTGATTGTTGGAGGCTGTAGAGCACTGTAGATGAATATTTGAAGGCGATAGCATGTGTTTTTAGAGCTCTTAAGTGTTTTTGGGCAAGGGTGCAGCGCCAGTGCCAAGGGTACAATGCATAACACAGGGGTGTGGTGCACAATGTAGGGGTGCAACGCACAACACAGGGGCGCAACGCCTACCTCTGTTTTACAAATTTCACGTTCCTTCTTGGATTTTAGTGCTTTTGTTGAGGTTGCTTGATGATGGCAAGAGAAAATGAAGTTTTAATTGATGTCCTTTGGGTTCAAACACTTTATGGGATTTAATTTTGATGATTTTGAAACCCACTTTTGCAATGTTCAATTTCACTTTTAAAACTTTGAAAAATAACCTTTAACTCTTTCCTTTTTTCTTTGCAGATTGATCATGCTGGAGTAGGAACTCTTCATATTTTGAAATTTTATGTGTTTGGAATATGGATGAACTGAGTTGGCAGCTTTGGGAAACTGAGTACTTATTACATATAATGAAAATAAAATTACATAAATAAAATAAATTTACATCTCTGTTTTTTGGAATAAAATTACATTTCGGAATGAAAATCACACTTGAAATCAAAATTACAACTTTGGAAACCATCTTTACATGCTTGAAAATCCTCTTTAGATGGTAAAGGGATATTATTGGATCACTTTCATACCTTTTCTGATCTTATGCAATGAAATGGTGTTTTATCTGAACCTTGGAAAAATGAAAACCTAGAGACCTAATGAAGACTTTGAGTGATCAGACTTCATGGTGACCTGACTGACATAATGACATGATGAAAATTATTTTCATGACTGAAGTATGCTCAACAAGACATGAAGGTGGGCCAAAAAGTATGAATTTTTGAGGAGTGATGTTTTTTGGACTAAGACTACCATCAGTGAGTAAATTTTTACATGACCTAATGGAATGATAAAAAAAAATTGAGTGGGACTCCTAAAATGATACGAAAATATTATTTTTTATCACTGATGGCAGTAGGAAAATACTAACACTAACAAATTCAACCAGTTCAAACCCTAAATCCTTATACCCTGACTTCATTGGGGACATGCACAAAAAAATAGAGAAAGAGAAAATTGTTTAGATACCACTAATCCTGATTTATGTAGGAACAAAATGAAATACATATTCAAACAGAAACATGGAGCTACAGTGATAAATTAACTTCACTTCATTGAAAACAAACTACTGAAAACTATTTACATGCATAATTGAAATAAACTAGCTCAAGCAAAGGTTTCTTATCTCTGAGAAGAGATTTAGTGGCTACATGCCTTCTAAATTGTGTTACAATGAGGCTTGAAGATATTTTTATCGCTAAGAAAGAATGGAAATGTAATGTTCCAAATTAGGAATGGCTAGAAATCCATGGCTGGAAAACGCATTTTCCAGAAATGGAGGCAGCAGGATTTGAAACCAGGACCTGGATCCCTTAGATCAATTCATATAAGAATTAAATCCAAGATATGGCTCCAAATAAATCCTTCTAAGTGGGTTAAACAGGTCTCCCACACTTAGATGTCCTCAGAAAATGCCCAATGAAGGGACTACAACATGTACAAGAACATGATATGGAAAGACAACGTTATTCTTGTAGCTGTAAACACATGAAGAGAGATATAGCCAACAAATATATAATATAGCAGCAAATGTATAAAATTTCTGGAGGAATCAGTCACTCCAACTAGGCAATGGAAGCCTCAATAGAGCATATACAAGAAAATGCAAGAACACTACTACATATGGAAAGCACTGGCTAAAATAATGTAGTTTATAAGAGACACTACATAATACAAAATGAGAATAGGATGATATGACAATACATCTCAAAGAAATGAGGGGGAGAAATATCTCAACCTCTTAAAACACTAATACAACAAAATACACAATCCTTGGAAGGATTGGCTACAATATACATGAAATTGGAAAATATGCAGAAATGTCGGAGTTGTTGGGCAGCAGCTGCAACTAAAACTAATACAATATGGAGATGGCTGAATAAGATGTCCACTATGTAGCAAACCTCCTCCAATAGATTTCCCGAGTACAAGGCTGATCCTAATACTGGAAATCTTGCCCTCAAAAATGTTGTTGCAACCTCTCACTGCAGATGCACTCTAGAATAACGCAGTCAAGGCACTGGACTGCGTTGTCTATGATGGGAGATGTTGGCCTTGGTGCCAAGATGTGCAAAATAGCTCTGAAATCCCTTTCACTGACCTCCCGGAGCAAGAGAGACTTCCTCCTTTGAAATATAAGCCAAAGAGAAGTGTTGTGGAACCCTCCACTGCAATGCCCCAGCAACACAACATTATTCTTGAGCAGAAATAACGCAGTATCTGAAGAATGGCTTTGGCCTTGAGCCAATATGTGGAGAAGATTAATTACAATCCTTCAAGAGGCCTCTCAAGAAGGAGAGGAAATCATAAACAGGAATCCCTCGTGCTAAGAAACACTGCAACTCTGCTGAACAGCCAGAGTGTGCAATTTGTCTGAATAGACAAATAATCAAATGATCCAAGATGTCTCACTATGGCTGCCTCCTCCTCTTCTTATACAAGTGAATGCCTCTTTTCCATGGACCCCACTCATTAGGGTTTCATCCACAAGGAATATTTCTCCCTCCAAAACTGCATTGTCTTCTCATGCAAGCTACACCTCTTAGGCAGCGTTGTTGACTTGGTCAAACTTGACCTTGTCCTCATGTAAATTACCTCCTTTTCACACTGGAAGGTGAAAAATAAGCTGCTCCAATGATCCTTTTCACATTATGAAGGATATTATTCCTACTTATGGGCCTTTTACCCATTTTATTCACCTCCTAGATGAAATAAGCAAAAATTAATGTTCCAATTTTCTTCATGAAAATTTTGGAACATTACAGTCCTCCCCTCTCAAAGATTGCTTGTCCTCAAGAAAGCACAAGGATAGAATGAATTATTTTCACCTCCTCTCCCTGTAGCATCTATGTATGATGATCTCCTCCAAGGAAAGTGATGCTATCTCATCGATCAAGCCTCCACAATGTCCCTCCTCAGCATACAAGTTAGCTACCATGCTATCATCATGTGAAAGTGAAATACTCAAGAGGATGACAAGGTGATGTCCAGAGGTCCCTTTGAAGAATGGGATTGGAAACATAATGGGAAATATATTCCCCATATGGACCCTCCATCTCCAAGATATGAGCCACGCAAAATGATTCACCTTCCAACTAGGCAACTCCTGAAAGTTGTCATCCACCTTTGGCTCCAACAAAGTAGGTGGGAAGAAAATATGCACATGGTATACTATGTAGCCTACCCCATGCTGTCCATCTCTCCACTTATGATAACTGTAGAGAAAGTGTTGATCCTAGGCTAAAAAATACTTTCCCTCAAGTGGAAAAATGAAGACCATATCTCCAAGGATCTCTCCTCCAACGCTGCAAACCATGTTGGCCCAAGTATCCATATATGATGAGTTGGAAGTCATCAACATATGGCATCTCCTCCATCATATGGCTCACCTCATAAAGTGACAAATGTGTTATTAAGGTAACCATATCATGTCCCATGTTCCCCTTAGAACATGTAGTGCAAAAAGTGTGAGGAATTTCTCCCTCAAAGGACACATCCACCCAATGTGTCTTCCTCCCAAGCATGCTCCTCATAAGAAAAAGGACAATAGACCCATAGGGAGAAAAGATGAGAATCATGCTTGCTTCCATATGCAACAATTCTGAAGGACAATGGTCCCTCAAGTGCAACCAACACAGCTTGACCCTCAACTGCAATAAAGACTGATAAAATGAGTGGTTTCTCAACCACTTTCTTGCTGCTCCAATATCCTCATAAGTATGGAGGAAGTGAATGATGTAAGGTGTACAATGAACATGTCCTCCATAATATGCCTCTTCCCCAAGTCCTCCTAGTTGATGGCCATCAACCATGCTTATGGTCTCAGCTAGACCATGAAGCCCAAAAGAAAGAATGCTCCTCCTTGGAGCAACCTCCTGCACATGTATGGTTAAGGGATATATACATACATCATATGAATTCTCATGTAAACAAAAATGAATACCCTTACCATACTCTCTGCTCATACAAATGGAGTGGCTCAAAAATGAGTCTCCTCTCATCCTCAAAGTGGAAAGAGGTGGCTGTGCTAAATCCTCCAAAGAGTTATGTCTCTCCTCCATCTCCATCTGGTCCATGCATATCCTCATATGCAGATATATATCCTCCTCAAAGCCCATCCAAAAATACCCCTCCATGATGGTGTGGTATGCTCTCATGGAACAAGTGGGGCTGAAAAGGAAATCCTCATAAGCTGCTTGTAGCAACTTCACCTTGAGCTTGGAAGCTCCAGGTAAGAAGATCCTACCATGAGAGTATATGACCCCATCTCTGATTGAATACTCCTCCAATTGCAACTGGCCATCCACGATCATGCAAGTAAAAATATCCTTGGAATACTCCACCAACAGCTGGGAGCTCCAATGTGGATTTATCCTCCATAGTGATAGTGCTAATGATCTCTCATGAAGAGCATCTGTCATATGGTCATCCTTCTCTCTGACATCTCCTATGCCAAAGATGCAAGTTGGAAGGTTGCTAACCTTCCCCTGCTGCTTCTGCCACAGCGTAGAATCTGAAATGGAAGTGGGTGATGCTGATGTTGAGAGAATGCTCTCTCTCTCCTTGAGTCCACCCTAGACTCCCAGCACTGTATCAATATCTCTCCAGGTCTCCAACCTCTTGAAATCAATGATTGGTGCCCCAACATGTGAAGCATCCATCATCCTCTACTGATCCAGTGGTCTTCCCGACAAAATGTCTCCATGCAATGAGACATCATCATCAAGAGATGACTGAATAGATGAATGGAGATAACCCTCCATGCTTCCACTACGCAATCCAATCACCTTCCTAGGTGCATCAACCTCTAGAAATGAATAGGGATGTATACTCCTTATCTCATGATGTTGGGTCTTCTCCCTATCTCCTCCTTGTGTCTCCATGGTTCTACACCTCCTCAAGAATGGCACATGTAAAACATGAGTTGTGCCTTGATCTCCACACATGAGATCCTAGGGACTTTCTTACAAAGATGCAAGCATCCCTCTATTTGGAGCAAGAGCTCCTCCTTCCTCTGCATGAGGCACTAGATCAACTCTAGATCTAACTAACATTGTTGCCCTCAATCTCTGCAACATGAATGGGAAACCCTCCAACAATTGGATCCCTTTTTGAAAAAGAGATCTCCATGCTCCTTTTCTCAAAGGTGTGAGATGAAAACCTTTCTTTCGACAAAGTATGGTGCAAGTTTTCAGCCTTTCCCATGGTTTTCTGAAATGGTACTGCTTTCTCATGCAAGGGTTTTGTTTGAGTCTTATTTTTTTGCTCCATCATGTGAGTCTCATGAATCCTTCTATCAAATATTTTCACTAATGCCTTAGTGGAACTAGCATAAGATGCAATGTTTACATTTATTAAAGAAAAGGATTCAAAGATCCACCAGGCATAAGCCTTACCTCTCAAATGCAGCACTGCAACTTTGATGGCTTCATCCTCCGGCATTTTGTGCTGCTACAAGAAGGTCTCTAACTCCTCCACCCAAAATTTTGCTGAACATGTAGGTGAACACTCAAAGGTAGATAGAAGAAATCTATCTTGCTGCTCTCTTTCTTTCACCTTCATCTTGCAAAACTCTAAAAAACTGAGATGATCTCTGAATTTCTGAGTTTGAGACTCATACTCCTCCAAGAAATCACTAAGGCTTTCCCTCCCAACAACTTCTTCTCTTCTTTCCATCTCTCTTCCGGCAATCCTGGGCATGTGACTGCGCTGTACAAGATGGTGTGTAGCTACTTTCTCACACTCCTTATGTGCAAATCTAGAGTTTGCTTCTGAATCAAACCCTCTAGGAGATCCTTCATGCATTTTACTCATGATCTCCTTGAAATCTTCATGAATCATATTTATAGATTTTGGAAGAATATTTTTAAGGTTATCCCCTTTTTATTTTTCTTTTTCTTCTCCAAAATATGGAGTCTTTCTTCTTCTTATTTCTTTGTCCCCTTGATGAGAGTAGGAAGTGCAGGGTTCTTCCTCTTCTTTCTGCTTATCCTCCTTGGGGAGGCTCTTCTTTGTTCTGAAAATATATGAGATCAAGCTCATATTATTCTTCTTCTTTCTTGGGCTTGAAGGCCACAGGCTAAGCCAAGAAAGGTGCTTCGATACCATTGTAATGTTCCAAATCAGGAATGACTAGCAATCCATGGATGGAAAACGCATTTTCCAGAAATGGAGGCAGCAAGATTTGAAACCAGGACCTATATCCCTTAGATCAATGCATATAAGAATTAAATCCAAGAGATGGTTCCAAATAAATCCTTCTAAGTGAGTTAAACAGGTCTCCCACACTTAGATGTCCTCAGAAAATGCCCAATGAAGGGACTGCAACATGTACAAGAACATGATATGGAAAGACAATGTTATTCTTGTAGTTGTAAAAATATGAAGAGAGATATAGCAAACAAATATATAATATAGCAGCAAATTTATACAATGTGTGGAGGAATCAGTCACTCCAGCTAGGTAATGGATGCCTCAAGAGAGCATATACAAGAAAATGCAGGAACACTGCTACATATGGAAAGCACTGGCTAAAATAACGCAGTTTATAAGAGACACTGCATAATAAAAAATGAGAATAGGATGATATGACAATATAAGCTCAAAGAAATGAGGGGGAGCAAGCTCTCAACCCCTGAAAACACTAATACAGCAAAATACACAATCCTTGGAAGGAGTGGCTACAATATACATGAAATTGGCAAATCTGCAGAAATGCCAGAGTTGTTGGGCAGCAGCTGCAACTCAAACTAATACAATATGGAGATGGCTGAATAAGATGTCCACTATGAAGCAAACCTCCTCCAATAGATTTCCTGAGTACAAGGCTGATCCTAATACTGGAAATCTTGCCCTCCAAAATGCCGGTGCAACCTCTCACTACAGATGCGCTCTAGAATAACGCAGTCAAGGCACTGGACTGTGCTGTCTATGATGGGAGATGTTGGAATTGGTGCCAAGATGTGAAAAATAGCTCTAAAATCCCTTTCACTGACCTCCTGGAGCAAGAGAGACTTCCTCCTCTGAAAGATAAGCCAAAGAGAAGTGTTGTGGAACCCTCCACTGCAATGCCCCAGCAATACAATGTGATTCTTGAGCAGCTATAATGCATTATCTGAAGAATGGATTTAGCCTTGAGCCAAGATGTGGAGAATATGAAGTGCAATCCTTTAAGAGGCCTCTTAAGAAGGAGAGGAAATCCTAAACAGGAATCCCTCGTGCTAAGCAGCACTACAACTCTACTGAACAGCCGGAGTGTGCAATTTGTCTAAATATAAAAATAATCAAATGATCCAAGATGTCTCACTATGGCTGCCTCCTCCTCTTCTTATACAAGTGAATGCCTCTTTGGCATGGACCCCACTCATTAGGGTTTCATCCACAAGGAATCTTTCTCCCTCCAAAACTGTGCTATCTTCTCATGCAAGCTACACCTCTTAGGCAGCGTTGTTGACTTGGTCAAACTTGAGCTTGTCCTCATGCAAATTGCCCCCTTTTCACACTGGAAGATGCAAAATAAGCTGCTCCAATGATCCTTTTCACATTATGAAGGATCTTATTCCTACTTATGGGCCTTTTACCCATTTTATTCACCTCCTAGATGAAATAAGAAAAAATTAATGTGAAAACCATAAACATCTAAAAACCTAACCTTAGGAGATGAAGTGCCAAAATATTGTGGGTCCCGTCAGGGTTAGTTGGAATTTCATCTTTCTAAGGTTGTAAATTTGGCATACAATCCATATTTCACAATCATAATACCTCATTTCAAATATCACCAAGAGGAGACGAAAAAAATATCTAAATACGAGGCTTGCACTTATTAGGTCTCTCTATTTTCCCAAAAAACATCATTTAGGCCCTCAAAATGGCTCTAGAAGTTTATGACCCAAATAACTGCCAAAAATAGTAAGATGTGCTACAGTTAAGGAAACTGAAATGGTGGGATTCTAGGTGGAATAGGTGGGTGGCCAACAATATCCTCTTGGATCTCTCCTCCCCCCTTAGGAAGCAAGGTTCCCCATTGCATTGAGTGCCTCCATGAGAGGGGGAAACTTCTGATGAACTTGGTTTGTCGTGCGCCACTTGCCTTGGTGCAGGAGTTGGCTAGCTTTAACAACCTAGTACATTTGGATATTTTGTTGGCGAGTGGTCTTGAAATTTGTGTCCATAATCTAATCAATTATGTCTTGTTCCATGTAGTCGAGGTTGAAATCTATTGGTGTTAGTTGATCTGCAATGTTTGATGTGTCCAACAATGGAGGAAAGTGTTATCACTTCGCCAGATTTCTAAGGCTAAAGAAGAAATCCCAACAGAGGTAACCATGGACCAACCTTTTAACTTGGTATCTAGCCCTACCAAGTCAGATAGGGATCTCTCCACAAAAATCATAGCCTAGAGGGCTGGATAAAAAGGTTTTATTCTATCTATGAGTTCATGGGTTTTGATTTGATTTGATTGGGTTTGCCAATTTTCATTGATTACCATTGCAAGTTGTTCATTCAAGGTTAGTTGATCAGCAAGCTTAGCCTCTTTTTTTCTTTCTAGTGCTAGAGATATTTTCAAGCCTTTAGCTCTAGGTCTACCTCTTGGTGCTTATTCTTCTTATTCTTCAAGCAAACCATGATTTTCAAGTGTCTCTTCTAACATAAACTTGGCTTTTTCGCCTCCCTTTGAGCTGTGATGTATTTGACCTCATCAATGACATGCTTTGTCTTCAACTGTTGATTCTCCTGCTCAATGAAGTTTATGACAAATTTGGACCTGTCAAGATTAGTTTGGAGCTCTTTAATATTTGCATCCTTCCCCTTGATGACTATAATAGTGATCTCATCATCATCATGCTCATCTAGGTCAACAAGGTCAAAATATTTTCTGTCTCATGGAGGTCATCCTCATCATGAATGACTGCCTCATGTACATCCTCCTCTACCATATTTTATTTCCCCTTATGTACGTGCTTTGTTGGTAAAGAAGGCAAGGCCCCTTCCACAATCTGTGGAGAAAACACCTGTCTATGACCCCTCTGGGATGTTTTTCCAATGGCTCTATCTCAGCCACATTAGCCTGCTTAGGCTCATTGATCTCAGCTCTGCTAGGTGACCTAGGCTCAATGTGGGATGGAGATGATGGTGATGAAATAGGTGAAGGATATTGATCTAAATATGATGAATGTATTGTGGGCTAAGATGGAGGAATGGAAGTGGAAGGATGAGATGATGAAGGTACATGTTGAGCATGCTGAATAGGTGGAGCAGTGAATATGTCATTAGCTATGAATGACTCCATGGAATGTTCAATTATTTGAGGTGATGGAGGACTATGATTTTGATAAGGGAGTGATGGAAAAGACTATTCATTTGGTGTTCATACTCTCTCTTTTGGACAATAAATTCCATTTTATCAATCCTCCGCAAGAGGTAGTATGGTATGTTAAGCATCTTTACCGTAGTGAAGTGCATAAATAGCCAGATGTAATAGGCATACAGTCTAGAGAATCGAACTTCACATGAAAAGTATTTCATGATGATCTTCATCATGGGAGCATATCTCTCCAGGAGGTAAGAGAAAGGAAAAATCCTCTTTCTCTCATTCTTGTACCTAGGTTTGATGAAAGGCCCATAGTAATTCTCCTCCAAGTATTTCTGTTTGAACCATTTCTCCCCAACATTTGGGATCCCGGTGGCAGCTGAGATGATGGCAGTTGACATAGTGAAAGTGACACCAACGAGAGTAACTTGGTTGTCATGGATATTAGAAATGAAAAGTCTAGTCAACATAGCATGATGTTGGACCTTCTGAATTTTCTCATAGAACTCCAAATATCCAACATGTTTGAAACATGTCATGGCCATAGGAGATGTCAAGAGTTCCCTCGTATTTGTTGGTTCTAATCTGAGTATTCTTCCCCCTTTGTGTGGCCTCTTCTCCTTTGTTTCTTCTCCCTCACTGTATGGTTTGTTTTCTTCTTCTGCCATGATGTCTTAGTGTCAAAACCCTAGGGAGGTGTGATGATGGTGGAATGTGATTTTTAGGAATAGGGAATGGGATAGGGTGTTTAACAGATATGGGGGTATTGATTTATGAATTAAGGGATGTGATAGGGAGTAGGGATGTAGAGGGGATTAATTACAGGTGTATGGAATTGGGAGCCTAGGCAAATAGTGTACCTAGGGCTTATAGTTTTAAGGAAATTAAGGCTTAGGGAAAAGGGATGTTAATGTAGGGATTTTTGGAAAGGGTATATTGCAATATGGGAAGGGTATAAAAGTGCTAGGCAGTGAAATTGAGCTGTAATTAGGTTTTTGAGGAATACTATGATTTTAAATTTGAAGAAAGACACTAAATTTCCTTTAACAAACTTCACACAACACAAAATTATTTTGATGGAGAAGAGGAATGAAGCAATGGTAGATTACTTGCTTGTTGGAGGCTTGAGGAACCACTGCTGAGAGATTGAGGGTGATTTTGTGAAGTTTGGAGGCCCTTCTGACAATTGCTGAGGAAGATGAGAAAACACACAACACCACAATCAGGTGCACCCTCTCTTTGGGAGACTCGCAACGCAACAAGCATGCACGCAATTCCAAACACAAGTGTGCCCTCCATTTGATAGGCACACATCTGTTGGGAAAAATACTGAGAGGGGGGGGTGAATCAGTATTTACTGCATAATCAAATCTTTTTACTTTTTCATTCCTTAAAACCCATACGCTACTTTCCTTCAGTAAAATAGCGTATATACGCGGATCCCCTTCATTAAACTAGCGTATACACAGAGATCTAGATATGTCATTAAATCTTCCATCATTTATTCATCAGATATTCAATAAGCAGTAAACATGTGCAGTAAGAACACAATAAACCATCACACAAAGCATCACACATGAACACCAGGATTTTTAGGTGGAAACCCAAATCGGGAGAAAACCATCGCTGCAGTTGCTCAGCCTTCAATATTTTATTATAGAGAAAACATCTTACAACATATGTGCTGGCGCAGACTTGACCAGCACGCAGGCACCCACCTGCGCTCGTTTACCAGCCTCTTCTGGAAGGGAGCTCCAACCCCCTGACTCGTTTACCAGCCTCACCTGGAAGGGAGCTACGACCCCCCGATCTCGTTTACCAGCCTCACCTGGAAGGGAGCTACAACCCCCTGACTGAAGGCTACAACCCTCGGCACCACCTTGGACCACGTTTCATCAATTTTCACACTGGATCCAACCACTTCAATAGAACACAACTTGCAGGCCACAGAGGCCATTTCATCATATTTTCAGACTGGACCCTTTCCATACTTTTAAGCACAGACATACATCACCAAAAAATACATATCAACACAGATCAGATAGCAGAAACACAGCAGAACAGATCGGATATTTCATACCCCTTGCTTCAGCAAACCCTAGTTTGCATACACGCTTTCCCTTTACTGATGTCGCGTATATACGCGCTTCCGTCCACACAAACCGGCGTAGCCTGCCACGCCTTCCATGTTCATTGCGCAGATGCATTTTCACTTCGGCGAAACGTACATACGCGCTTCCTCATGAAAAAGTAAGCGTGTAGTCGCTATAATTATTACAGAGCAGGATACTTCTTCAGATCAGATATTCGGTTCAGATCTACCCTTTTCCTTCAGACAGATGTTCGCCTAGATGTTCGCCTCATCACGGATCTAATCACTCCATAAACAGATCTAGCAAATACAAGTACATTTCAGATCTAAAGATCCCGCTTCATCATTTCTTCATAAGTGCTTCATAGATTCAGATCTATCATCAAACCTTTACCCTTTCCATACAGATGTACTTCACAGAGAAGTATTCATTCAAGCTCAGACATATTGCTCTCACACTTATATTTTGCATAATGAATTTCATCTCCTTATATAGGTTTATCCTTTTTCAATACCATGAGCCCCTTTTTCAATACCATGGGCCAAAACAATACCATGAGCCCAAAACTACCTGGACGGGGTCAATTAGGCGGATCATTACCCAATACAATGGGTCAATACCATGGTGGTTACCCCTGGTTTTGCACTTTTTGAGCACTTTAGCCCATACGCGACTTGGCACGTTATTTTCCGCGTGCATACGCGACTTCCCTCAGGCAAATCCGCGTATACTTAGAGACATACTCTTTTTATCATACTTTGAGCACATTCTGAATACCTTTCTTCATTGCCTTCTGTACACACTGTAGAAACATCATACTTTCTTCATCAGGAACACATTCTCTTAAGCACTACTTCATCAAGTAAGTTGTCATCATCTTCATCAAGTGGGTTGCCTTTCAAGGACAACACTCAACATCATAATATCAATATGCATCATATCACATCAGATTTACATCATTTACCAAGTCCATCAAGTCAAGCATAACTTCATCAAGTGGATTGCCATCAAGGACAACACATGTCAACAGTCACATGTCTTCATCTTCATTCAGTGGGTTGCCATCAAGGACAACATCCTGCATCATATTTCCAACAATCTCCCCCTTTGGACTTGATGGCAACCATGATGGTGTTTGGTTACCACAACAGATAGATACATTAAGAGTACAATGACACCATGTCATTCTCCCTATTTTCCATGTCACTCTCTCCATTTTTGGCATCATTCAAACACCATGTCACTCTCCCCCTTTGACATCAAGGGCAAAGGGCACATCATTATCTTCATTCAAACACCATGTCACTCTCCCCCTTTGACATCAAGGGCAACGGAAAAAACCAGCAGATCAAAACCAACACACTCTCCCCCTTTGACATCAAGGGCAACGGGCGGATCCAAAACCAACACACTCACCCCCTTTTCTCCTCATGTAGAAGAAGCGTTCTGCAGATCTGATATGTGCTGAAGTGGCCAAGCTCCCCCTGAGTTCATGCTGAACTTCAAACATATTTTGTCAATGAAGTACATGACTCTATGAACTTCCTATTACCAAAAGACTCATACTTACATCAAATATCCAACCAAGTGGATTTACATATAAGACTCAAGTACCCAACCAAGTGGGTTTACAAATTTGACTCAGCTACCCAACCAAGTGGGTTTACAAATTGACAAGTCCTTCCATGACTGAATATTACAATTTTACAACATGAGTCTCAACCAGACCTTTTCATCAAAGTACACATATGAATCTTCATAATTAATACCAAAAAGACCTCAAGAGAGATCATATATCAGAACCACCATAATGCCAGCAATGCATTATACTCAGCAAAACTAATGCTCCCCCTGAATCTGTGCAACCAAGAAATCTTTCCAAATGACTAAGGCTCCCCCTTAGTTTGTGCATCCTGAAAACTTCCACCAACAAATCATCAAGGAATCTTCATCAAAACATTAGAAACAGAATTATGAGAACTGGAACACCACCAGAGATACCAAACAGTATCAGAGATACCAAACATCATTGCAGCTGTGCTGAAGAGAGCTGAACCAACCAAAAATTGTCAGCAATTAGTCATACGTGGTTTTCTGTGCAGGAACTCGCGTATATACGCGACTGTGTTTCAGGAAACCCGCGTATCCCAAGACATCTTCTAAATTTCAACCAGATATGATTCTTTGTAAGGCAAAGACAATGTTCAGCTTCTTTCTGAGACATTTGAATGCTTCCCTGGACTACAGATAGATAGAATGGTGTAGTTGTGTCTTCAAGCGTCATTCAATGGTTGTAGCATAAGCCCATTAGTAACCAAGCCTTCAGATCCTTTGCAGCATCAATACATTCTTTCCAAAAGAGATTATCATACCAGAACAGCATCTTCAGATATGTGTCAAGCAATCATCCATGTGGTCCATAATCACCATGATCTTCAAGATGTAACATGAAGTAACATATGTAGGCAAAAGATCTCAACCATAGCAACCAAACTCTACCTGATCTGAAACAAACGATATCCAACTCATCCACACAAAGATACTTATCAGCAACCAGGGCTCAAAATCTCATCATA
Source organism: Pinus albicaulis (assembly GCA_034641835.2). Classification (NCBI taxonomy): domain Eukaryota; kingdom Viridiplantae; phylum Streptophyta; class Pinopsida; order Pinales; family Pinaceae; genus Pinus; species Pinus albicaulis. The sequence continues at coordinate 1,471,803,188 of CM076577.1, forward strand.
ATAATCCATGTACCAAATCATCATCATTTGAGCATGAGTATCACCAAGACCAAAGAATAAGCAATCATATTGCCAACAATGCAACCATTAGAATTCAACCTGCTACTCCCCCTAAACCAGTGCTTCTTCCTTAACTTGTGCAATCTGAGACACCTTCAACAGCAAGTCATCAACAACAATCTCTGCATGATCTGTCCCCATCTCTGAACTATAAGACTTTCATCTCAACAATGAATGCTCTTCATCATAAAGCAACTAGGCTTCATCCATAATCTTCAACACAAGAACCCATGCATCATTTCATTATCATGAGTATAACTAGAATGATGCTAACAGTGCAATCATCAGCAGTCAGACTGATGCTCCCCCTGGACCTCTGCTCCAGATCTTCAGTTATCAGATAAATTCTTTTATCATCAATGCATACGCGACTGTGTCTGCTGAAACTCGCGTGTATACACGACTTTTGTGAATAGAACTCGCGTATGGAAAGTGTAATATAGAAAATTTTACACCTTCATCTCCTTCTGCAAATTTACCTTCTGTTCCTGTCTTTTCTTCACACCAGATGCACTGTCAGAAATACATCTAACCAGAATAATCAAATCAACTATGAGAGTCATCATGCATTTCTCCCCCTGTGACGATACATTACTAAATCTCCTAATGTATCCCACATCATTCCTGCAGTCAATCAGAGAAGTAAGCTTCCAGAAGCGGATGACTGCAGTAGGGTCTGAATTCCCTACGTTTCTGATCGGTCCTCCTTCTTTTTCCAAATTTTCTTGAGCTTTCCAACAGTGTGCTGAAAATTGTCCACTTTCCCAGATTTGTTCATCCTGCATTCTTTTTCTACATGTCCATACTTATTACAAGCATAACATCTCATGTGGCCAGAGAAATAAACATAAGAATCATAATGAGTATTTCTATTCTTCCTCCTTTTACAATCAGATGCTTTATGTCCATACTTGTTACATGAAAGACAATATCCCCTGAAGAAGCTAGAGTACCTTTCTGAGTAGAACTTGTTTGTTTGTGGCTGAAATGATATGCTCCTGCAATTTGCTGCAACATGCCCATAATTATGACATTTAAAACATTCAACGTTCTTGAATGAATTCTTTTGAGAATTCATGATTGTTGGTTGATCTTGTGTTTCTTTCAACACATCAGGTTTTGCATTGAGATCTTCTGAATTTTTGGCACTTCCTTGTGAGCTAGATTCTCCTTTAACAGTTTCATGGAAACCAAGACCATGTTTGATAGCAGGAGACCTTTGATTACTCAGAATATTGTCCAGAATATTAGTACTGTCATGAAACCTCAACAGTTTTACCTTTTCTTCCAATTTACCTTTGAGAATGTTTACCTCAACCTCCAAGGCTTGACATTGCTTTGTCATGCTTTCTTCATTTATTCTTCCATCTTCAACTTGATCCTTCAGATTTAGGATCTCTTCTTTCAGCCAATTTTCGTTTTCTTCACATGTTTGTTCCAGCTCTTCATTCTTCTTATTTGATTTTTCCAGATCTTCTTTGAGAGAGATAATTTCTGCTTCAAGGCCTTCCTTTTCAAAGGATTGTAGAGGTTCCTCATTCTCCTTACTTGATGCTTCTAGCTCTGCTTGCAGAAAGAAGATAGCAGCTTCAAGTCCTTCATTCTTCTTGCTTTATTTTTCAAGATCTGCTTCTAGATCCTTAATTCGATTGGATGCATAAGTATGAAACCTTTGATACTTGTCCACCTGTTCATTCAGCATTTCTATTTGATCTTTCATTTGTGAGATCATCTCTTTATAGATAGTTTCTTGCTTATTGTATGAACTTTGTAGTTCTTCTTCTTTAATCTTGAGAGCTTCTTCTAGATCCACACCTTTACTTTCACTATCTTTATTATTGTTTGCACAAAGAAGAGTATTACACGTGGCCTTCTCCTTTTTCTTCTTTGCCATGAGTGCTTGTAGATCTTCGTCGGAATCTGTTTCATCTTCTTCAATTTTTGCTATACATGATTTCTGAGGTATCTCCTTTCCTCGAGTAACCTTCTTCTTTTGCTTCTTAGCCATGAGCACTTTCAGATCTTGGTCAGAATCTTCTTCATCTTCACTGGACACTTCATCATCATCTTCTTTTTCATAATAACTCTTTTTCTTCTCAAATTGTTTCTCTTTACCATGCTTTTCTCTATAAGGACATTTAGCAGCATAATGACCAACTTTTCCACACTCAAAACATTTGAAGGGAAGCTTACCTTTGAATCTTCCAGTACCTAGTTGGAGCTTTCTCACGAAATTTGCTTCTTCTTCATCAGATATATAGCTGGATTCTTTGACAACTTCCTTTTCCTTTCCTTTTGTAGATGCCTTAAAAGCAGCTTCTCTTACTTGAGAAGGGCCTCCTTGTCTCATTTCAAAAGCAGTCAGAGTACCATGTAATTGAACAATAGTAAGAGTTTGCAAATCTTGCCTTTCTTCAATAGCCGAAACTTTAGAGTCAAATTTTGAAGTCAATGATCTTAAGACCTTTTCCACCAGAGTAGTATCAGTTATGGTTTCACCCAAATTTCTCATCCGATTTACAATATCATCCAGACGAAGAAAGAAACTGGCAACACTCTCATCACTATGCATCTCCAAATTTTCATATTCAATTCTAAGAGTTTGGAGTTTTGCACTTTTTACCTTTGTGTCTCCTTCATAGCTTAGAATGATTTTGTCCCATATTTCTTTTGCTGAATGTAGCTGCATCACTTTAGCAAATTCTGGTTCAGACATGCTTCCTAATAAGACATTTACTGCTTTGGCATTGATTTCATACTTCTTCTTTTCTGCTGCATCAGTAGGAATACTTGCCGGGTATTGATAACCTTCTTCCACGATTGCCCATACATCTGCACCAAGACTTTGCAGATATGCTTTTGTTCGTACCTTCCAGAATATCAGATTGCTTCCATTGAATAGAGGCGGCTTTATAGACATCACTCCTTCTTGACTTCCCATTGCGACGGATCTCCTTCAAGCGATCAAGCTTCTGCAGAAGGACCACGCTCTGATACCAATTGTTGGGAAAAATACTGAGAGGGGGGGGTGAATCAGTATTTACTGCATAATCAAATCTTTTTACTTTTCATTCCTTAAAACCCATACGCTACTTTCCTTCAGTAAACTAGCGTATATACGCGGATCCCCTTTATTAAACTAGCGTATACACAGAGATCTAGATATGTCATTAAATATTCACTTCTATTAATCCATCATTCATTCATCAGATGTTCAATAACAGTAAACATGTGCAGTAAGAACAGAATAAACCATCACACAAAGCATCACACATGAACACCAGGATTTTTAGGTGGAAACCCAAATCGGGAGAAAACCACCACTGCAGTTGCTCAGCCTTCAATATTTTATTATAGAGAAAACATCTTACAACATATGTGCTGGCGCAGACTTGACCAGCACGCAGGCACCCACCCGCGCTCGTTTACCAGCCTCTCCTGGAAGGGAGCTCCAACCCCCTGACTCGTTTACCAGCCTCTCCTGGAAGGGAGCTACGACCCCCCGATCTCGCTTACCAGCCTCACCTGGAAGGGAGCTACAACCCCCTGACTGAAGGCTACAACCTTCAGCACCACCTTGGACCACGTTTCATCAATTTTCACACTGGATCCAACAACTTCAATAAAACACCACTTGTAGGCCACATTTCATCATATTTTCATACTGGACCCTTTCCATACTTTTAAGCACAAACATAAATCACCAACAGATACATATCAACACAGATCAGATAGCAGAAACACAGCAGAACAGATCAGATATTTCATACACCTTGCTTCAGCAAACCCTAGTTTGCATACGCGCTTTTACTTCACTGATGTCGCGTATATACGCGCTTCCGTCCACACAAACCAGCGTATACCTCAGTGTATATTTTATTGCGCATACGCGCTTTCACTTCAGCGAAGCCGCGTACATACGCGCTTCCTCCGCGACAAAGTAGCGTATAGATCTTCAATCATTATAGAGCAGCATACTTCTTCAGATCAGATATTCAGTTCAGATTTACCCTTTTACTTCAGACAGATGTTCGCCTAGATGTTCGCCTCATCACAGATCTAATCACTCCATAAACAGATCTAGCCAATACAAGTACATTTCAGATCTAGAGATCCTGCTTCATCATTTCTTCATAAGTGCATCATAGATTCAGATCTATCATCAAACCTTTACCCTTTCCATTCAGATATACTTCACAGAGAAGTATTCATTCAAGCTCAGACATCTTGCTCTTACACTTCTCATTTGCATAATGAATTTCATCTCCTTATATAGGTTTATCCTTTTCAATACCACGAGCCCCCTTTTTTAATACCATGGGCCAAAACAATACCATGAGCCCAAAACTACCTGGACGGGGTCAATTAGGCGGATCATTACCCAATACAATGGGTCAATACCATGGTGGTTACCCCCGGTTTTGCACTTTTTGAGCGCTTTAGCCCATACGCGACTTGGCACGTTATTTTCCGCGTGCATACGCGACTTCCCTCAGGCAAATCCGCGTATACTTAGAGACATACTCTTTTTATCATACTTTGAGCACATTCTGAATACCTTTCTTCATTGCCTTCTGTACACACTGTAGAAACATCATACTTTCTTCATCAGGAACACATTCTCTTAAGCACTACTTCATCAAGTAAGTTTAACATCATCAAGTGGGTTGCCTTTCAAGGACAACACTCAACATCATAATATCAATATGCATCATATCACATCAGATTTACATCATTTACCAAGTCCATCAAGTCAAGCATAACTTCATCAAGTGGATTGCCATCAAGGACAACACATGTCAACAGTCACATGTCTTCGTCTTCATTCAGTGGGTTGCCATCAAGGACAACATCCTGCATCATATTTCCAACAACATCGCCTCCCCTATTTTGCTAATTTCTCCTTCAAAACTTGATTTCCTATTTTTCTTGAGGTTGCTCGATGAGGGTAGGAGAAAAATGAAGTCTCTTTTGATGTCATGAAGGATCTTATACTTGAGTGAAATTGATCTTTGATTTAAAACCCAGGCTTTCTAATGTTTCAATTTCACCTTTGAAAAATTAGGAAAATACCCTTTACACTTTGACTTTTTTCTTTGCAGGTTGATGATGTTGGAGTTTGGCACTCTTTACATTGGTTTGCTTGGTGTTTAGTTTTTCCATATAGAGTTGAATTGGCAGCTTGGGAATAGTACTTACTACATATAATGAACATAAAATTACATTAAAATAAAAATAAATTACATCTCTGTTTTTGAATAAAATTACATTGCAGAATGAAAATCATAACTTGGAACTTTGGAAATATTTCTTGGAGATCATCTTTCAAGTTGGAAAATCTTCTTCAAATGATAAAGGAATATTATTCAATCACTCTCACATTTTTTCTCACCTTATGCAAATGAAATGGTGTTTTATTGAACCTTGGAAAATGAAACCTAGTGACCTAATGGGACCTTGAATGACCAGACTCCATGGTGACTTGACTGACATAATGACATGATGAAATGGACTTTCATGACTAAAGTATGCTCAGCAAGACATGAAGGTGGGCCAGCAAATATGAATTTTTAGGAGTGATATTTTATGACTAGGGCTACCATCAGTGAGTGAATATTTTACATAACATAATGGAATGATTAAAACTTTCTGAGTGGGACTCCTAAAATGATATGAAAAGAGTATTTTTTTATCATTGATGGCAAAATGAAAATACTGACACTAACAGAAAGCATGGCCGAAGGTAGTACACATTGAACACTAAGTGTAGGCCAAGGAATGGGAGAATCTTGAGCTTGAAAGTGTTATCACCCGCAACATGGGTGATGGTATAAGGTTCGTATCAGAGTGGTCAGATATTTCGATGGGATCCAACAAGGTGTTCTTTCATAAAATTCAACCAAACTTTGTCGCCCACCTAAAAATTATGTGGCACCCGGTGTTGATCATGCCACTGCTTGTAATTGACATTGAAATTCTCCAAGCTGTCATGAACCTACTAGTGGACATGCTAGATGCATTCAATAAACCTAGTTGTTTTATCAATGTCAGACTGTACATGTATGGATTATGTTTGTGTAGTCGCATAGGGCATGAAAACATCAATCAAACACAATGGTTGAAATCCTAAACCCACTTGAAATAGTTTTCGATCAGTCGAGCTATGGAGATCTCTATTATATTTGTGATACACATAGATAAGGTTCTCATTTGAGGTTCGTGGATGCTTGGAGTTGTACATGCATATTCAGTGCACTATTACTTTGTTGATGACTTCTCTTTGACCATCAGTCTCGGGATGGAATGCAGTCAACTCACTAATAGTGTCCAAATTCTTGACCAGAATGTGCTTAGGAACATATTATCCCGATTTGAAGTAATGGTATGTGGGATCCCAAAATGTACCCACTCTCATTCAATGAAGAGTTTGGTATTGTCTGTTGGAAATACTGAGAGGGGGGGGGGGGGTGAATCAGTATTCCTTTCAATTAGAGCATTAGTTAATCTTCAATTATTATCAGTGTTTTTACAATTATAGCAGAAAACAAGAGGAACACAAATGCACACAGTTTTTAAGGTGGAAACCCACTCCGAGACAAAAACCACCTAATGCTTTTCTAATAATTCTTTAATATTCAACTCCAATTGAAAATAAAGCTCCAACTTCCTAAAATCTAGAAAATCATTCTTCTCCAGCTCCCACCGGATGGATGCTCCAATGCCCAACATTCTTCATTAGTCAACTGAATGGATTCCCCAACACCCAATGAGCTACAACTCACCCTAGCACCACCCTACCACCCTATAGAAGAATAAAAGAAGAATGGACTCCCGTACCAGGGAAAATGGTCCACTTTACAATGATATAGAATGATGTAGAAGAAGAAGATATACTAGACCATAACCCCAACTTTAACACAACCACCTAATGATGATCCTAGAGCTCCCAACACTGCCTCTTCAACCCTTGGCAGATAGATACTAGTACAATTTATACAATAATGTATTTACAATGACTAAGTACAATGATACCTTTACAATGATTGTATGCAGTGTCGCTCACTTGAAGACTTCATATGATGAACTTCTTGATGCTGTTATGCACCTTGGTTGCTGCTTTTTTCATGCTACCCTTTGCTGCACCTTGCTTTGCTTTTCTGCCGTATAAAGTCTGGTCCTTTGCAACCCTTGACAACACATGATCTAGTTTTTTCTTGCCTTCTAAGAGTTCAATATTGAATCTAATGTATCTTTGTCATTTCATATCCTCAATATCTGATTTTTGGTCCTGTAGTAGTCCTCTGGGTCATCTTTCCAATGCCACAGGTCTAACTCAATTTGAATTCTTGAAGAGAGAGTTATATTCAATCTCTTACAATGCCCTAATTATGGAATTTTTCAGCAGAGCGCACTTGTACGGCGTGCCACGTGTCATTGTTTATTCATTTGTTTCTAAAATTGATAGAGAGAAAATTACAGACTGTGCAATATCCATCAATTTTTATGGCATTCCAATCTGATACTCAAAGAGAGAGTTATGACAATTTTACCAAGGTCACTTCTTTGAGATGAAATTCAGGAGCCTGCAAAAACCCTTACTTCCACAGATCATATCTCAAAAAATGTTGTGTAACTTTATCTGAAATTTTCACTGCAACTTCCTCATGATTTCTGCTTCGCCTCATAAAAATTTCAGCTTCTGATCCTTCATAGAAAAAAATTTAGAGCGAACATTCCACGATGACCTATTTCAGATGGTCGAATCCCTTGCCTAACTTGGAGGAAATGAAGATCACAATATATATGAATGCTTAATATGAGAGGGGCTTCAACAAGTGAACGTGGGAGGGATTTTAGGAGCTTAAAAAATATTAATTACGAATTTTCAATGACCCATGCCCCAACCCCATGGGGTTTTAGCCCACTAACTGGGGTACAAACTTCAAACATGAATATCTCTCAAACCGTGAAGAATTACATGGCATTCCATATATCAACGGAAACATCTTGAAAAGTAGAAACCATAAAAAGCATTATTGACCTAGAATATATTAATTTGGTAGGTCAAAATTCTCATTCAATATTGGGTTAGCCCCTAGTGCTGCTTGGGTTGACATCAATGACAACCGCTGATCAACAATCTCCCCCTTTGGCATTGATGGCAACACAAGTACTCCCCCTGCGATCATGACACCTCTTCCTACAACATTCTCTCCCCCTTTGACATCAATGGCAAAGGGTAACTCCCCCTAAAACACAACCATCCTGCGGACCTCCACACACTTCCACTCGTGCTAACACACAACCGTCCTGCAGACCTGCACACACTTCCACTCCCGCTTTATATTCTTGAAAAAGGAAAATCTAATGAGAACTTGGGAGAATCCCAAGCTTTTGATGAAGATATTCAAATGCTTCACGAGGTAAAGGTTTAGTGAAGATATCAACAATTTGTTCTTTTGTACAAACATACTCAAGTTTGATATTCTTTTCAGCAACTTTTTCTCTAACAAAATGATATTTGATTGGAATGTGTTTTGTTTTTGAATGCATGACAGGATTCTTGGAGATGTTGATGGCACTAGTGTTGTCACAGAATATGGGAATAGGCTCACTGAATTGTACTTGAATATCTTGCAAATTTTGTTTCATCCAAAGGACTTGAGTACAACATGATGCTGCTGCATTCTGCTTCCGCTATAGATAACGAGATTGAAGTTTGCTTTTTGCTCAACCATGATACGAGACAACCACTTAGATAGAATGCTGCTCCACTAGTACTCTTACGATCATCAATGCTTCCTGCCCAATCTGCATCTGTAAAGGCTTGAATAATGAGATTGTTACCCTTGGGATACCACAAGCCATATTCTTCTGTGCCCTTTAGATATCGAAGAATTATTTTGATGGCAATAATATGTGATTCTTTTGGTGCTGCTTGGAATCTTGCTACTTGTCCAACTGCATGCATAACATCTGGCCGAGAGGTTGTTACATACAGAAGACTAAAAATCATAGATATGTACAAATTCTGATCCACATCCTTAGATGAGTCATTTATGCTCAATTTGCAACCTGTTACCATTGGAGTAAGGACGGGTTTGCAATATTCCATTTTGAATTTCTTGAGCATTTCCTTGATGTACTTGGCTTGAGATATAAATATTCCTTTCTCTTGATGAGATATTTGAAGCCCTAAGAAGTATGTCAGCTCACCAAGTAAAGACATCTCAAACTCACTTTGCATATTTGTAGAAAATTTCTTACTTAATCGATCATCATTGCTAGCAAATAATATATCATCCACATATACCTCAACAATTGTTAAATTATCTTTATCTATTTGTACATAAAGATTGCTATCAACAGTACCTTTCTTGAACCCTTGTTGACGTAGATATCCATCAAGACGAGCATACCATGCTCTGGGAGCCTGCTTGAGACCATATAGAGCCTTCTTTAACCTCAGACATAGTCTTCTTTTTGTGATAGCAGAAAACCTTCAGATTGCTCGATGTAAACTTCTTCTTCTAATTCTCCATTTAGAAATGATGACTTAACATCCATTTGGTAGACTTTGATTTTTCTTGAACATGCATAGGCGAGAAACATTCGGATGGCTTCCATTCTGGCAACTGGTGCAAATGTTTCGTCGAAATCAATTCCTTCCACTTGTGCATAGCCTTTGCAAACCAATCTTGCTTTGTTTCTGGTAACCTGCCCATCTTCATTCAATTTGTTCCTGAACACCCATTTAGTCCCAATGACATTTTTATCTTTTGGTCGTGGAACTAATTCCCAAGTGTTATTCTTCTCAATTTGATCCAATTCTTCATTCATAGCTGCTACCCAATGTTCATTCTGGCTGGCTTCCTCAAAACTACTAGGCTCAAAGGTTGCTAGAAAAGAAACGTGAGCTTGTTGTGATGAACGAAGCTATCGACCTTCATTTATGTCACCAATGATTTGATTTGATGGATGGTTCTTTTGAATCCACTCTTTTGTTCTCCTTGGAGGAGCTTCTTGTTGTTGTTCTAGTATATCTTGATGATCATTGTTTACTTCTTCCTCGTTGATAGTTCCTTCTTGTTCTACAATTTTATCTGTGTCTTTTTCAGCCTCTGTCTCAAGTTTCAAAGATTCTAGATCCTCATCATTACTCGCTAGAACACCATCTTCTTCAAATGTAACATTTATGCTCTCCACTATCTGTTTTCATCTTAGATTATAGCATTTATAGGCCTTTCTTTTGCATGAGTAACCAACAAAGATACCTTCATCAACACGTGATTCAAACTTACCCAAATTTTGATCTTCTCTTTTGATATAACATTTGCTTCCGAAGATTCTAAAATATTTTACATTAGCTGGTTTTCCTTTCCATAATTCATATGGAGTCTTGTTGCAATTATTTCTAAGAAGACTTCGGTTGATAATGAAGACTGTCGTATCAATTGCTTGAACCCAGAATTTTTCATCCAATTTTGAGTCCTTCAACATTGTTCTACCCATTTCCTGTACAGTTCTATTCTTTCTTTCAACAACTCCATTTTGCTGAGGTGTTCGTGCTGTTGAAAATTTCCTTTTTATTCCATTTTCGTCACAATATTGCTGAAATAATTTGGAAGTGAATTCTCCACCATTATATGATCTTAAACACTTTATTTTCAAATCAGTTTCATTTTCAACCAACTCCTTGTAGATCTTAAAGCACTCAAATGCTTCAGATTTTTTCTTTAGGAAACTGACGGCTGTCATCCTGGTATAGTCATCTATCATCAACATGAAATATAATTCTCCGTCTAAGCCTTTTGTTCTCACAAGACCACATAGATCAGTATGTATCAATTCCAATGGATGTGATGAAAAGTGTTCTTTTGTTTTAAATTGGACTTTTTTCTGCTTGCCATGCCGACATGCCTCACATAGTGTGTTGGAAGGTTTTGAGATTTTCGGCATTTCTCGTACTGCTTCCTCTTTGCTTATCCTGACAATATTGTCAAAGTTTATGTGACCCATTCGTTTGTGCCATAACCAACTTTCATATTCTTTAGCTAGTAGACATGCTTTAGTTGCTTCATCCAGAACATATATGTCGTTTGGAGCTCGACTTGCTGTAGCCACAATTTTACCATACCTACCTTTCCTGATTTCACATTTTGTGGAGTTGAATAACATTGTGTGTCCTTGATCACACATTTGTCCAACACTGAGCAGATTGTGATTCATGTTTTCAACCAATAGAACATTCTTGGCTATAACATATTTGCTTCCGAGAGTGACGGTACCTGATCCTATAACATTTGAAGATCCATCATTTCCAAAGGATATGGTTCCATCCTTCTTCTCTTTCAGAGATACAAATTTCCTTCTATCTCCAGTCATATGCATTGAGCAACCACTGTCAACATACCACACATCTTTCTTTTTTTGAGCCTTGAGAGTGAGAGCACAATTATCAGTCTTCTTCTTCTTCCATGTTCGTTCATTCTGTGGCTTCGAAGATTCTTCTGGAGGATTTTCAAGTCTGTAGTCTCTGGCTATGTGTCCAAAGTTCTGAAATTTGTAACATTCCATATTATTTCTTAAATGTTCAAATCTATTGATGTTTCATTGAGCCCTGGGAGGTTCATATCTGAAGAATCTCTTGGAATTGTATTGGTTCCTAGGGTACGTATGACATTCTACAGCTCTATGACCAAATTTTCCACATGAATAACAATAGCCATGAAAAATATGTTGGTACTTGGATGGAAATCTTCGTCGAGGAATCGTCTTCCAAGGATGTGCTTGCAAATCTTGTCCAATGAAGTCTACATGTATGTCAGATCTCATAAGTTCATTGTATTTTGTTGTAGAAGGTCCTACTTCTTCTTTGTAACCAAGGTCAGTTCTGTCATTGTAAGATCGTTGATTGTTGATGAGTTCTTCCAATGCCCTTGAGCTGTTGGCATAGTTTTGGATAGTTTTTCCCTTCTTCACTTCCTTACGCAGTGAGACTACTTCAGCTTCTAATGCTTCCCTTTCTTGGTTGCTTTCTTCCAACTTCTTTTGAAGTGACTCTTCAATACATTTGTGTTCTTCAACCTCAATTTTGAGACCTTGAACTTGTTCTTCAAGAGTGTTGGAACGGATCTTTTTAGCATTGAGCTCTTTTATAAGCTTGATTGCCTCCTCATAAAATTATTCTATGGTCAACCCTTCTTCTTCATTGTTTGATACTTCTTGTTTATTGTGCTTGGCCATAAACAATACTTTGTCATTGGCTTCTTCTTTGTTGTCACTTTCTTCATCAGATGAGGAGCTATCTTCTTTAGAGAGAAAGTTCCTTTTGGATCCTTTATTTTTTCCTTGCTTGTTGAATTTCTTAAAGCCTTTCTTTCCTTTTGAGTTTCCATCACTTTTGTTCGGACATTTTGCTACAAAATTCCCAACCTCACCACAACCGAAACATATCAATGGAAGTTTACCTTTGAATTTTCCCTTACCAGGTTTTAGTTTTCTCATAAAGTAAGCATATTCTTCATCTAAAAGACCTTCTCCATCATCTCCCTTTTCTTCACACTTGCAGGTGCATGTCATTTCAATTGAAGGTTGTTTGTCCTTATTGGTTTTCTTAGATGCAACGAACGCAGTTTCTAGATTTGAAGTACCCTTTTCTTCATCAAGTCTCATTTAATATGCCATGAGAACTCCATGTAATTCTTCCTTGCTGAGTTTGTCCAGATTGCACTGTATTCTAAGACCAATACCTTTGGGTTGAATCTCCCTGGTAGCGTTCTAAGAATCTTTCGTATAATAGTCTTCTCGTCAACTGGCTCTCCCAATCCTTCCAGAGTATTGGTTATTTCATCAACGTATTGGAAGTATGCAGCAATGTTGCAATCTTCTTTCATTCTGAGTTGCTCAAATTTTGCTCTATAGATTTGAAGCTTTGCTTCTTTGACATTTGAGTCACCTGCATATAAATTCTCAAGCTTGTCCCATACATTTTTGGCAGTTTTACAACCCAACACCTTATGATAAGCAGATTCAATAAGTCCACTGATAATAATATTCTTTGCTTTTGCATCATTTACCAAATTCTTCTTACCTTGTTCATCCATAGTTGATGTAAATCCATTTTGAACAGTGTCCCATACTTCGTAACCTTGCGCCAAGAGATAGACCTCCATTCTTCCTTTCCAGAGTGCATAATTATTTTCATTGAATAGAGGTACACCATTATTGGTATGCTCCATGACCTCCTTCCAACTGTTAAACTGCTATTGAAGGAACCAAGCTCTGATACCAATTGTTGGAAATACTGAGAGGGGGGGGTGAATCAGTATTCCTTTCAATTAGAGCATTAGTTAATCTTCAATTATTATCAGTGTTTTTACAATGATAGTAGTAAACAAGAGGAACACAAATGCACACAGTTTTTAAGGTGGAAACCCACTCCGGGACAAAAACCACCTAATGCTTTTCTAATAATTCTTTAATATTCAACTCCAATTGAAAATAAAGCTCCAACTTCCTAGAATCTAGAAAAGCATTCTTCTTTAGATCCCACTGGATGGAAGCTCCAAAGCCTGAGATTCTTTAGTAGTTAACTAAACGGATGCCCCAACACCCAATGAGCTACAACTCACCCTAGCACCACCCTACCACCATATAGAAGAATAAAAGAAGAATGGACTCTCGTACCAGGGAAAATGGTCCACTTTACAATGATATAGAATGATGTAGAAGAAGAAGATATACTAGACCATAACCCCAACTTTGACACAACCACCTAATGATGATCCTAGACCTCCCAACACTTCCTCTTCAACCCTTGGCAGATAGACACTAGTACAATTTGTACAATAATGTATTTACAATGACTAAGTACAATGATACCTTTACAATGATTGTATGCAGTGCTGCCCACTTGAAGACTTCATATGATGAACTTCTTGCTGCTGTTATGCACCTTGGTTTCTGCTCTTGTCATGCTACCCTCTGCTGCACCTTGCTTTGCTTTTCTGCCGTAGAAAGTCTGGTCCTTTGCAACCCTTGACAACACATGATCTAGCTTTTTCTTGCCTTCTAGGAGCTCGATATTGAATCTGATGTATCTCTGTCATTTCAGATCCTAAATATCTGATTTTTGGTCCTGTAGTAGTCCTCTGAGTCATATTTACAATGCCACAGGTCTGACCCAATTTGGATTCTTGAAGAGAGAGTTATACCCAATCTCTCACAATTCCCTAATTATGGACTGTTTCAGTAGAGTGCACTTGTACGGAATGCCACGTGTCACTGTTTCTTCATTTGTTTCTGAAATTGATAGAGAAAAAATTACAGATTGTGCACTATCTTTCAATTTTTACGGAATTCCAATCCGATACTCAGAGAGAGAGTTATGACGATTTTACCAAGGTCACTTCTTTGAGATGAATTTCAGGAGCCTGCAAAAACCCTTACTTCCACAGATCATATCTCCAAAAATATTGCGTAACTTGATCTAAAATTTTTATTGTAGCTTTCTCAGGATTTTGGCTTCGCCTGATACAAATTTCAGATTCTGAGACTTCATAGAAAAAAATTTAGAGTGACAATTCCACGATGACCTGTTTCAGATGGCCGAATCCCTTGCCTAAGGAGGAAATGAAGATCACAATATATATGAATGCTTAAGTTGAGAGGGGCTTCAACAAGTGAATGTGGGAGGGATTTTAGGAGCTTCAAAAATATTAATTATGACTTTTCAATGACCCATGCCCCAACTCCATGGTGTTTTAGCCCACTAACTGGGGGTACAAACTTCAAACATGAATATCTCTCAAACGTGAAGAATTACATGGCGTGCCATATATCAACGGAAACATCTTGACAATTAGAAACCATCAAAATCATTATTGACCCAGAATATATTAATTTGGTAGGTCAAAATTCCCATTCAATATTGGGTTAGCCCTTGGTTTTGCTTGGGTTGACATCAATGACAGGGGAAATCAGCATTTGTCTCTTTCTTTGTAATAATATTCTTGCGGTAGCAATATAACCATCTTAGAAAATATGTCCATGACCACAAATACGATCATTACCATGCTTGGTAGAGGGGAGGCGAGAGAGATAGTCATTAGAGATAGATTCCCAGGGATGGCTGGGGGTAGGAAGAGGGGTGTACATGCCTTGATTTTGATGGTTGGCTTGGTGACGACATAGGAAGTGTAATATACGATATCTTTCAAAACATCCTATCAGAGTTTGGGCCAATAAAAATACTTATCCAGTATAACCAGAGTTTTCTCCACACCAAAGTGTCATGCAACCAGAATGTAGTGTGGCTCCCAAATTAACTTGGCACACTCGCTTGAAGGAACAAAAAGGTGGCCTAGGTAGCATAATAATGCATCTTAGAGGTGGAAATTGTGAACTTGCTTGCCATCCACTAACATTTGGTATGTGGTGGTGATTTCTAGATCATTTTTTTTATAGTTGTGTCGATCCATAGGTCTCATGGCCACAAGAGTTGAGAACAATAGTCAATTCTGCAACTGGGGGTCGACTAAGGAAATCTACAACATGGTTGGTGCTGCCCTTTTTGTTTTTAATGTTCAAGCAGAATTATTGCATATATGTAGACCACTTCTGATGGAAATTGTTTTGAAACTTCCCTTGTGTCTATATAAACTTAAGGGGTTAGTGATCGGTGTGGATGACTATCTCCTACCCCATAATGTAATACTTCCATTGTCGGAAATCAAGCACGATAAAATACAATCTTTATCATAGGTGGGGTACTTTTGAATTGTATTGGAAAGTGTCTGACTATGATAGGCCATTGGATGCCCGTGCTGGGTGAGGATTGCACCAACAACATAGGTAGAGGTGTTTGTCTCAATTTAAAATAGATGTTGCAGATATGGAAATGTGAGTACATGTGTAGAGTAGAGGTGGTACTTTAGTTCGACGAATGCCTTCTATTGGAACTTGGACTAGGAAAATTTTTCTTTCGCTCCGCCCTTATTAATATGACTAAAGTCCAAGTGATATGGGATAATCCTAACATGAACCTCCAATAAAAATTTGCAAGGCTCAAAAAGCTGCAAAGATTTTTTAGAGTGGTTAGGTCTGGGCAATCCTGAATGACTTGGATTAGCCAAATACACACGCATTCCTTGCTCATCTATGATGTAAATCAGATACCTGACCTAGCTCATGCAAAAGGTGCATTTCTCCATGTTGGCACACAATCAGTTTTATTAGAGGGTTTGGAGGACCTGTCGAATGTGTTGTAAGTACTCCTTCCAAATCTTGTTAAATATGAGGATGTTGTGCAGATAAACAACCATGAACAAGTTGGCAGATGACACGAATGTCATCCATGAACCTCATAAATGATACGGATTTATGCGAACACGATAAAATCGCAAATAAACGCAGAAACGCATGGTACATCGAACAATATACTTCATTTCATTAATAATAAAGAACTGAAATTTGCTTACAGACAGACTGGAAATAAAACTAGCTAGGGCACTGGTAGCTATCTCTGAGAAGAGATGTGGTGGCTACAGGCCTCTGAACTGAGTTACAATGAGGCTCGAGGGCCTATATATTATTTAGAAACAATGGGAAATCCTAAACAGCCAAAACCCTAACCCTAGGAGATGAAGCGCCAAAACTATGGGCCCCGTTTGGGTAAATTAGTGTTTCAACTTCCCAGGGGCGTAACTTTGGTATACGATCTCCGTTTGACCGATTTGATGCACATAATACCTTGTTAGAAATATATACGAGAGATACTGACTTTTGGTGACAAACATTGAAAAGGAATTGCATGTTGATCTTTATTTTTCCAAAAAACGTCATTTAGGGCCTCAAAATGGCTTTGGAAGTTCACGGCCCGAAACCGCCAAAAATAGTAAATTGTGCTACAATTAAGGAAACTAAAATGAAACCAGCAGTAATTCAAGTCCCAGTGGAATAGGTGGGTGGCCACCAATATCCACCTGGATCATTCCTCCCCCCTTAGGAAGCAATGGTCCCCATTGCGTTAAGTTCCTCCATGAGATGAGGAAATTTCTGCTGAACTTGGTCTTTGGTGAACCACTTTCCTTGGTGCAGGGATTTATTTTGGCAGCTTGTGTACCATTAAAGATGGATCCTGCGAAGTTGCTAGTGGGCATTATTTATCTGTAAGTCCATGATCCAATCTGTGGTGGCCTGTTCCATGCAGTCTGGGTTTAACTCTGTTGGTGTGAGTTGTTCTGCCATGTCTGAGGTGTCCAGTAGAGGTGGGAAGTAGGGTCGAAGGGGGTCCACATTGAACACTGAGTGTAGATGAAGGAATGGTGGAATAATGAGCTCGAAGGCATTTATTTATTTTGGAAATATGTTTCTTGTATCCTATTATATGATTGTCCTTGATGGCAACTCTCTGACAAAGGATGCAGATAATGACTGTATGAAGAACTCAAAAAACCATCAGCAGTTCTATACAAGAATAATATAAGACTGAATGTACATTAATCGAATCTTTGGGAGAATCGATGTGAATAAGGACGTGTTAAATCATGTGTGAATAAGTTCGGTGTATTCATACATCCTGACAAACCTCTAAAGTTGGAGGGTTCTGGTCTCTTCGCAATATGTGTTAAGTATGGCTGAGTAAATCTGAGTAAAGGGCTGATGGATTCGATTTCTATAAAAGCACAAGCTAGCTAATTGGTAAAGGATGTAATTCTTTATGGTGGATTCGATAGGGTTAACCTGCTTGCTGAAGAATGCAATTGAATGGACACATGATCGCAGAGCATGTTTGCTGGAATACATATATATATATATATATATATATATATATATATATATATATATGACCTGTGTTAGTAAAGATGCCCTTTAATGTATATTTGCATCCACAAATAGGGAAGAAGCCTATCCATTCCAATCTCCGTTGAAAGTATGGACCAAATCAAATTATATATAACCTGAGTTACATTAACATAATCGCGCGGAGGAATAAAAATTAAAACAGAGTTATGCCTTCACGGAGAAACGTAGCAATGACAGAACCTTGAGCGAAGGAGAGGAACCACGAGTAGAATGAACAGTGAAGGTGGTTCCGGTTTTCATCGCACCACTTTCGACGGGCAAGCGGTATTCAAGAGGTTGGGAACGATTCCATAGAACAAGTGACACGCGTCCCTGAACGAATTTGCAAAATCGCCATCACTGCACGCCATCGCACGTTAATGTCCGACCAAGGACGCCGCACGATATTGTTGTGCGATGTCGATCTGGAGGGGAGCCATCGGACGGTGGCCGTATGAGGAAGGTACACGATGGATAACCATGGTACGGTGCGAGTATGTGATTGGATCATTGATTATATATGTCGGCCCGGTTCTAAATTATATTAATTGGGACCTTTTAAACTAAGGTTTGCGGGGTTAATAAAGGATGTTGAATATGTGAAGTTGGCGAAATATGAAACATGTGATGTAATGAACGTGGGTTAATATATGCGTTGATCTCACGAAGACATAAACCTGGGGTTGATATATATATATGTGCCTTGGGGAGTTCATAACTAAAGGAGGAATTGGATTAATATCTCAATCTCAAATTGAGATATTAAAAAGCCTTAGATTAATTAATTGCCAGACTAAGAAAATAGAACAATGAGAAGTTGTTTGGGGCTTGGGTAGACCCCGTTGGATTATCTATTTGATCTCGTCCAGGAATACCATCAGTTGTTGAGTGGTTTTGACTCATGGTATTAATAAAGGCAAAAAAAAACTATATAAGGAGAAGAGGATCATAGTACAACGTGTGCATGTGGAGGGGTTGTTAATGAATAAATCTCTTTAAGAGATATCTGCATGATTGAACTCTGTTTCTGATAAATCTGAATCTATGATGCACATATGGAGATGATGAAGGTTCAAGATATCTAGATCTAGAAATGATGAATCTCTAGGAAGATCTGCAAAAGAAATAATGAAGACCTGGCGCAAGTCTGATGAAGAAATTGAAGAAATTTGGTGGATCTGAGGGTTGAAGTCTTCAGCATGAAAGTGGAAGCTTTCTGCCAGTACAAGCTGGTGTTAAAATCAGGGGGTTGGAGCTCCCTTCCAGTAGTAACTGGAGAACGAGAGAAGGTTGTAGCCTTCTACAGGTGGGTGCCTGCATGCTGGTATAAGTCTGCACCAGCACAAAATTGTAAGAAGTTTTCTTTATAATAAATATTGAAGATAGAGACAACAGCAGCGGTGGTTTTCTCCCAAATTGGGTTTCCACCTTAAATAATGGTGTTCATGTGTATTGCTTATGTGTGATGGCTTATTCTGTTATTATTGCACATGCTTACTGCTTACTAAAATTATGATGAATTAATGATGCAATAATCTAAGTAAAGAATTAAATGCATAATAAGATCTCTGATAAAAAGTTTTCAGTCATCTCTAAATACTGATTCACCCCCCCTCCCTCTCAGTATTTTTCCCAACAATTTAGAGGAAATTTCAACCTAAAAGTGCCCATGAAATTTTCATGTATTTTCCATGTCGTAATATGTAAACCAATCAAAATCATTTAAATTTAAAAATAGGTATATGCAAATATTTTTGCGGGAAAAGAAGAAAATGACATATTTTTAATTATATTATTGGCTTATCTCCTTATAGGTTTACTCAAATTTCAAGTGTAGACTCATTGGATGCGGAATTAAATTCCACATCCAACGAGTACCCATGATGCATAGTTTTGAGAAGACCCATATTTATAAAAATTGCAGATACCTTAATTTTTAGGCCTTGTAATTTTTTCTCAAAGGTTTGTGTTGGGATTCTCCCATATCACTTGGCCTTTGAGTTAGATTACAAAGGGCAGATCAAAAGAAAAATTTTGCTGGTTTAAGTCCCAACAGAAGACGTTCATTGAACTAAAGCACCACCTCTTCTCTACACCTGTACTCACATTTACAGACTTGCAGAAGCCATTTAAAATTGAGGCAGGCGCCTCTGACTATGTTATTGGTGTAGTCCTCACCTAGCATGGGCATCCAATGGCCTATCATAGTGAGAGACTTTCTGATGAAATTAGGACGGACCCCAGATAAATATATGTATTCTATCATGCAGGCTTGTCGATAATGGAAACATTACAATATGGGGAAGGATATGGTCATCCACACCAATCACTGACCTCTTATATTTATACAGACACAAGGGAAGTTACATAAAAATCACCATCAGAAGTGGTTTAGATATATGAAAAAAATCCAATTGAACATTAAAAAAAAAAATGGAAGCACGAATCATGTTGCAGGTTGCTTCACTCGACCCCCAGTTGAAGCACTAACTATTATTCTCAACTCTTGTGGCCACGAGACCTCTAGATGGAAGAAAATGTATAAATATTATTCATAATTCACCACCACATACCACATGCTAGTAGATGAAAGTAAGTTCTTGATTTCCAACTTTAGGAGGCATTATTGTGCTACCTGGGGCACCCTTATGTTCCTTCAAGCGAGCATGCCAAGCTGATTTTGGAGGCACACTACAATCGGGTCATAGGACACTTTGGTGTGGAGAAAATTGTGGTCATACTCCAGAAGTAATTTTATTGGCCAAATCTCTGAAACGATGTTGGAAACTATATCAAATCTTGCACTTCATGCTCCATCACCAAGCCAACCATCAATAAGCAAGGCCTATACACTCCTCTGCCTACCCGCAGCCAGCCCTAGGAATCCATCTCCATGGACCATTTGTATAGACTCCCTTCTACCAAGCATGGTAATGACTGTGTATTTGTGGTCATGGACATATTTTCTAAGATGGTTATATTGGCAGCCTGCAAGAATATTATTACAGCAGAGGATAGTACCAAACTCTTCATTGAACCAGAGTGGGTACATTTTTGGATCCCACATACCATTACTTCAAATCGCGATAATAGGTTCCTAAGCACATTTTGGTCAAGACTTTGGAAACTATTAGTCTCCAAGCTCACCAAGTTTACTGCATTCTATCCCGAGACTGATGGTCAAAGAGAAGTCATCAACCGAATGATAGTGCACTGATTATGCATGTACAACTCCAAGCATCCACGAACCTTGGATGAGAACCTTATCTATGTGTAGCACAACTATAATAGAGATCCCCATAGTTCGACTGATAGCAGACTCTTTCAATTGGGTTTAGGATTTAAACCATTGTTGATTGATGTTTTCATGCCCCATACGACTACACAGACATAATCCACACATGTACAGTCTGACATTGATAAAACAACTAGGTTTATTGAATGCATCTAGCATGTCTAGCTGGTGTTGGTCAAGTACAAGCAATGGCATGATCAACACCGACTGCCACATAAGTTTCAAGTGGACGACAAAGTTTGGTTGCATTTTCTGAAAGAACACCTTGTTGGATCCCATCGGAATATATGACCACTCCAATATGGAACTTACACCATCGCCAAGGTTATGGGTGATAACACTTTCAAGCTCAGGATTCTCCCATTCCTTGGCATGCACCTAGTGTTCAATGTGTATTGCCTTCAGCCATGCTTTTCACACATCAAACATTGCAGAACAACTAACACCAACATATTTCAACCTGGGATGCATGTAACAAGACATAATTTGATTGGATTATGGACACAAATATCAAGACCACTTGCCAACAAAATATCCAACTGTATCAGGTTGTTAAAGCTAGCCAAATCCTACACCAAGGCAAGTGGCTCACGAGGGACCAAGTTCATCAGAATTTTCACCATCTCATGGAAGCACTCAATGCAATGGGGACCCTTGCTTCCTAAGGGGGAAGGAGTGATCCAAGAGGATATTGGTCACCACCCACCTATTCCACCTATAATCCCACGATTTCAGTTTCCTTAATTGTAGCACATCTTACTATTTTTGGCAGTTATTTGGGTACTAAACTTCTAGAGTCATTTTGCAGGCCTAAATGATGTTTTTTGGGAAAATAGAGAGACCAAATAAGTGAAAGCCTAGTATTTAGATATTTTTTTGGTCTCTTCTTGGTGATATTTGAAATAAGATATTATGATTGTGAAATAGGGATTGTATGCCAAAGTTACAACCTTGGAAAGTTGACGTTCCAACTAATCCTGATGGGACCCGCAAGATTTTAGTGCTTCATCTCCTAGGGTTAGGTTTTTGGATGTTTATGGTTCCCATTCTTTCTTAGTGATAAAAATCCTTCGAGCCTCGTTGTAACACAATTAGAAGGCATGTAGCCACCAAATATCTTATCAGAGATAAGAAACCTTCGCTTGAGCTAGTTTATTTCAATTATGCATGTAAACAATTTTCGGTAGTTTGTTATTAATGAAGTGAAGTTCATTTCTCACTGTAGCTCTATTTTTATGTTTGAATCTGTATTTCATTTTTTTCCTACATAAATCAGGATTGGCGGTATCTAAGTGGCTTTATCTTTCTCAATATATTTTGTGCATGTCCCCAACAAAGTCAGGGTATAAGGATTTAGGGTTTGAACTGGTTGAACCTTTACAATATCGGCCTCACCGACTTTAACAACCTCCCATGGCGGAAGAAAATAAAAACAAGGGAGTAGTAGATGCTTTCAAAATATTGTTCGAATAAGCCCTCAAGCAAAAAATAAATGTGATGATGAGTAAATTTTCCCAGATCCTTCAGCGAATGCCTATAGGCAATGAATATTCATCTGGAAGCCACTCTAGAGGCACCACTCCCTTTAAGGTACAGTTCAACTTTGACCTTCCCATATTTGAAGGCCATATGGATGCAAATGTTGTAGATAAATGGTTAAATATGTTGGAAGGATATTTTTCAATTCATGATTTTTCCAATGAGAAAAAATATTACTCTTACACTCCTCAAAGTCGCCCCCCACATTAAGGACTGGTGCAAAACCTACTTTGAGTAGAGGGACAAGAGGGAACCCTCAATGTTTTCAACCACACCCACTTGGAATTCTTTCTGACACGCCATCAAAGAACAATATTACCCTATTGGGACTTATGAAGATAATTACATAAAGTGGACCACATTGCGGTAGGGAAGGGATCAATACATGCCAGAGTTCACAAATAACTTTCATACCCTTTGTGCGAAGTTGGGTATCAGGGATTCAGAGCAACATCTATTACTCAAGTACCGCGGTTGTATACACAAATAAATCCAGGATGAGATGGAGTTCCAATAAATCTCCTCGCTTGGCGCCACCTATCAATACACTGTCAAGATCGAGCATAAATTTAAATATAAGAAGAGAGAATTTGGATCTATGAACCCAAAGCAAGGGAAAGGTGTCCCCAAACTAAAATATAAATGATAAAGCCATGGCAGGGTGACCAAGGAAATCCTGCCAAATCCGCAAGCATAGAACAACACCATAAAGACAAATAAGGACACATGAAAGTGGTGTGATTTCCATAAGAGCCCCATCCACAACACAAGTGAGTTTCGAGCCAAGCATTCATTGGTGGCCAAGATGAAGGCTTCAAAGTCATATACATGTTGTGACTCTGAGTCCAAAATCGACTAGTGGAATGAAAAAGAGAATTAGATCATTGATGTAGAGCCCCAAGCCACCATTTCCACCACCAAGGACCATAATATCAAGTTCGCAGATCCAAAGGAGGGGAGGGTCTCTTCCACTCATAGATGTGGGTGAAGGGTTCTTCGTTACATTTATTTATCAATAGCGGGAGCCAAATGTTGGTCTAAGGTTGTCATTGATGTCAATATGGGGATCAATATTCTTGTAAAGTCCTAATAACCCTAATGGAAAACCCTAGCAGTGACATCATGCAAACCTCGTATAAGGATGTATTTTCTCATGATGATAATTCCCTCTTGGTTATTTAAGATACCATTAATGATGATGTGCTTACTCTTGATGAATTCATCCTTGATATTCCAAGAATTTTATGGTTAGATGCCGCCAAAAAGAGACCGTGCATATTGTTAGGGGGGATTTTTTGTTCTTGAGCATTCTTGCAGAAGCTATACATCTCTCAGAAGTAACTCCAATGAATAAAATCATGATATTATGATGATATCTTCTACTTGATCACAGAAGGCGAGAAATTCTTCATGAGCTAGAGGAATATGTGCAGACAGGGGGATTTAATTCATCGCATGAAGAAATAAAAACACATCTATCATGAACAACATTGCTAGAAGGAAGAGTACCATGATAGGGGGAGTAGAATGAAGCAGCATGATAGGTGGATCAATTGGGCACCCTATTTTCCATTGATGTCAAAGGGGGAGAAAATGTTTGAAGGGTAAGAATATTTCCATCAATGAAAAAGGGGGAGATTGTTGGTCTAAGGTTGTCATTGATGTCAATATGGGGATCAATATTCTTGTAAAGTCCTAATAACCCTAATGGAAAACGTTTGCAGTGACATCATGTAGACCTCGTATAAGGATGTCTTTGCTCATGATGATAATTCCCTTTTGGTTATTTAGGATTCCATTAATGATGATGTGCTTAATCTTGATGAATTCATCCTTGATATTCCAAGAATTTTATGGTGAGACGCCACCAAAAGAGATGTGCATATAGTTAGGGGGAATTTGTAATTCTTGAGCATTCTTGTAGAAGCTATACATCTCTCTGAAGTAACTCAATTGAAGAAAATTATGATATTATGATGATATATTCTACTTGATCACACAAGGCGAGCAATTCTTCATGAGCTATAGGAATATGTGCAGACAGGGGGAGTTGGTTCATCACATGAGAAATAAAAACACATCTATCATGAAGCACATTTCTAGAAGGAAGTGTACCATGAAAGGGGGAGCAACATGAAGCACCATGATAGGGGGAGCACTTGGGCACCCTGTTTTCCATTGATTTCAAAGGGGGAGAAAAATTTGGAAGGGCAAGAATATTTCCATCAATGAAAAAGGGGGATATTGTTGGTCTAAGGTTGTCATTAACGTCAATATAGGGATAAATATTCTTGTAAAGTCCTAATAACCCTAATGTCAAACCCTAGCAGTCGCATCATGCACACCTCGTATAAGTATGTCTTTTCTCTTGATGATAATTTCCTCTTGGTTATTTAGGATGCCATTAATTATGATGTGCTTACTCTTGATGAAGAAGATTGGATCCAACATGATGTCTTAATGACATGGTTGGAGACTATATGTTGACATGGAGGAACATTTTATGACATGGAAAATGGTTGGTGACATAACATGAAGTGACCTGCAGATCACTTAATTGGCATTGGCTAGGATGGAAAATTTTCTTGAGATGCTAATCATGTCCTTGATGATCTAGAAGTTCTTGATGACTTATGTGGACTACACTTGATCGATAACCACTCATGATGAAAGACTACATATCACTGCACTATCTTAATGACATGGTGAATTGATGACATTGATGATGACCTTATGAGCCTATGATCCTATAATCCTATGATGAATAATCTTAACAAGAGGAAGCCCATCCATGAAGAAGTCTTATTTCCCTACCTCCAATTCTGCACTAATAAATGACCAGACAAATTAAAAAAATATGTGTCATCATCTTAGAGGAAACATCTCATTATGAGACCTTTACCATCCTTTAGAGTATCATTTTAGGTTTCTAACCAGCTCTTACTTGACCGGAAACTCCAAACAGTGAGGGAGAACGAGAATTTTCAATTTGAAGTAATTATTCTTGTTTTGGAGACGACCTGTCCTAGCTCTCATGCTGGCCTTTCTAAGTGACGTGGCCTCTCAATTTGATGTGGAATGGCTCTATATATTAGGGCTCGTATTACATTTTTGTATACCCATCTTGGTGAAGATTTAAGAGATACAGGATAAGAGGCCGAGGAATTCAAGGTTTATTTTTTGGGTTAGTTTTGTGATGAAGTTTGGACAACATATTAGAGATTAGAAGAAGGTTGAGAGGACATAAGTTTATTGGTTTATTTAATTTTTGTTGGCTCATTTCTACAACTCGGTCCACATTGTAGATAGGAGCTCAAATCTGTGAACTCGGATTGTTGAAATGTGTTAAGCCTTAGAAAGCCTTAGTCCATTGGTATTAAGCTTTGGAACTATGCTTTTACACCTTGACATTGTGATAATACTTATGTGGTAATACTTTTGTTGTATTCCTATGAAACTTCCGTAAAAATTTGGTGATACTTCTAATGTATTTCAATGGTATTTTTGTGTGTAATTTCTGTGGAATTATTTGTGGATTGGAGAATTATTATGCTTGGGATCTTCACTATCTTGAAACTAATCTTGTGCATATCTTGTTTCCATTAGAAAAGTCATTGTTGAGAGCTATGATGCTTGGGATCTTTGCTACCTGAAACAAATCTCCAAAACTCCCACTATAGGAGCAGACACAACCCTTCAAAAGCATGTACCTTAACCCTTTTGTAGATATAATGTTGTAACATACCTCGGCCTAGAGGTAACTGAACTCAACATAGGGAAACTCACCTCAAAACACAAGAAAAAAAACTTCAAACAATAGCATCATATAACATATTTTGAGTACAATATTGGTATTAGACCTCGTAAGAGAACTTGAGACTTGTAGCAGCTTATTAGTATCATATTTGGATAGTTCTGTAGCCATGTCTTTTGGAGTAATCATTCATGAAGTTTTATAAGACATCCTTGTAGTTTTAAAGGAGCAGCATATCTGAAGGATTGGTTGCAGACTTTGACTTGGATTGCATTCTTGAAGACCTTGCAGCAGTGTTGAAGTCATTTTATGGAGTTGTTCTGAAGGCATATAGTGAAGAATCTGGAAGACTTATTTGGACTATAAGTTGAGCAGATTTAGAGAATTGTGGACCTGACCTTCTGAGCATTCTATAAGAATTTTGGAACTGGATTTTGGTTATATTTGTCATGGGTGTTTTGGAACATTTTTGGACAAACTTCTGGCCTCTTTTGTAGCACATGAATCCATCCAAATTGACCATTTCACCATCAGTGTATACCCTCTTTGAAGCATTATATTAAATACACCTTTGAAGGACATTATTTGCAGACATCTAGTTGAGAAGCTTTAGCCGACCTTGGAGAGTCATCTAGAATCTTATTGAAGAACATGATGTCATCATGATGTGACTTGAAGAATTTTATTGGGTACCATGAAGGAAAACGAACACACCTTCATGAGAAGAGATCAAGTTTTTCATTAATGATGTGACGAGAAGACCAATTCAATGGATAGTAGGAGATCATTGACAAGGCTCGTTGAAGAATAAATTGGGAGCCTTGAAGAAACGTTGAATTTAAATTGAAGATTTGAAGCAGTGGTTTGGAGACCTAGAGGATTGGTGTCCTCGAGAAACTAGGTTGGAGCCTAGGAGATTGAAGATTGGTGTCTTCATCTAGGGTTGGAGACCTATACTTATTGTATCTATTTTATTTTAAAGAATAATTTAATGAAATAATTTATTCTTATTGTTCATATTATGTTCTAAATATAAGTAATCTAACTGGTAAAAATAATGATTGGAAAGAATACTGATCTCCCCCCTCTCAGTATTTCCAACACCAAAATAACCTCATTTCAGCGGAGGTCGTGAAGCGGTTGGTCCTACCAACAACACTACACCTGCAACCGTACACCATCGAGTGGCTTCACCAAGAATGAGATCTCCGCGTTAGCCAGCAGTGTCACCTACTCTACATCATCAATCCCTTCACGGATTAGGTGTTGTGTGATGTTGCTCCTCTTGAAGTTTGTGATCTCTTATTAATACAACCATACTTTTCAAAGCATCATGTTGTGTATGAGTCTAGGCCTTAAACTGTTATTATTACTTTCGGAATTAACCTATATATGATACCAAAGGTAGACCCGTCTATAACTTGTTATCACTCTAATAATCCTCAAGTTGTGATATTTTGATTTATAGTTTAAAGAACATTAGAGGTAACCACAAACCTACTTTTAAACTCTAGGATCTAACCTTCCTAGGGTTCAGAGAGGGCTCTCTCTATAGGATTTAAATTTTTTTATATATATGATATTAGGTTAGTTATATGGTGCAAATTGGTTTTTATATTTGGTTTGGTTTAGTGAGAAAAAATCACTTAGTGAGATGGATAGTGATAGATCTGTTTTTCCATTGGGCAAAGGAGTCAAAATGTCAAGCAGACATATTAGGATCAAGGTCAAAAGTCAAATATTTTCAGGGCAAGATAGCAGAGTCACTCAAGATCTTTGAGGTTGATTGGTGAAGTGGTTTAATTGGGGTAAAGAGCAATCAAGGATTCTTTAGTACAGATAAGGATGAGAAGAAAGAGGTCATTCGAAAGAGGAAGAAATTAAGGGTTCCCTACTCTAGAAAGCAGCAGAAAACATTAAAATAAAAACCAGTAAATAACAGAGTGCTTTTAACAAATTCTTATATATCGCCTCTTGATTTCACATTTAACATTGAAACACATTTATGTATGAATGGAAAACATAAGAATATTTAACAAGTAACAGAATAAAGTACTTCACTTAAGTAGCCCAACACATGAATCCTGAAATATGATGCTTTATTCCTTGAAATCCAACCTGCTGACTTGAAACTTGGTACAAAAAGCCTTTAGGTACATAAATATTGACTATAGAAATCTTCAGCAATTTATTCCACAATAATACTTCAAAGAGTGAAGTATTTATACAAAAACTGTTACAAAATATCCTAGAAAAATCATAGGAATTTTCTAAGGAAAATAAAATATCTATTACAAAAAGATAGTGACAAATGCTTAACAACTTGCAAGTTGTCCCACTTATTCAAATAAAATAGAAATGTTGTTTGGATATAGGTGTAGCTGGCTGTTGTGTTGTCTTCAACACTGGCACTTGATCTTTAATCAGTTTTGAAATTTTATCTTCTTATATGATACTCTTTAATCACTGATACACTTTTACCTTGTTGTTTTGACTGCTTTACTGCTGTAAAAATATGTTTTTTTTTATGTAAAAACAACATTCTGTTATTCATCCTCTTTTACTGTAAAACTATCTTTTACAGTAAATCAGTAAGCTTTTTCCAAAACTCTTCATCAGGTAATTTTATCTTGGTAAGTTTTCTGAAATTTTCATCTGCCTCTGTGTACCTAACAAATGTTGGTTTGACCACAAAGAGATGTTTTATCTCATGTTGTAAATAAAACAAATCTTCAACACTTTTATGCAACACTTTTCTTGTAGGTACTCCTTTCCATTCTGATTTACTAACCTACTCTTTAGCATAATCTCTAATCTTCTTGTTGTAATCTTCTTACCTCATTAGTTTATCATTTAGAATAAGAATGTTCGGTAAGCGTTTTTGCCTCAATGTGTCAAACATAACCATAAATCTAGCTATGGCTATGTCCATATTGTGACATTTCTCTTCTAGTTGTTTCATCAAGTTTTTCTTTGAAATTACCTTTCTCACCTCAAGAATTGTTTCAGTTCTGTTAGTTATCCCTATCTCGTCTAATTATTGTTTGTTTTTGGTGTTGAGAAATTTGATTATTTCTAGGGCTTCTTCAGGTTTAGCACCTAGTTCTTCCTTTGTCTTCACAAATTCTTCTTTGGCTACTTTGACCAAGTCCTTCTACTCATAAATGACTTGAATTGATGGCCAAGTGTCATTGATGGACTCAATTATGTGGGACCATATCTGATTTTTAATGTAAGCCATTGGTTCTTTCAAGGTTAACTCTGCTTCAACCTTCTTTAACTATTCACTTACCCTTTTGGCTTTCTGTTCCTTTGTTTTAGCATTGATTTGTGCTAATTTCTTGGCATCCTCCAAGTTCTTGATTTGTTCTTTCAATCTATTGATCTCATTACTTTATATAGACATCTTTGCCATGGCTTTAATGAGCTTGTTGGCTTCATCTGTTTGTTGCACTGCTGAAGTAGATGATTCAGTTGCAGAAGTAGTGGAAGATGTTATTGGCACAGTTGTAGCCAATGGGACTTTTGGTGCCAACTCTTCTGCTAAAGTTGAAGGAACTGTTGTAGTTACCATGGGGATGACTGTAGGAGGGACACTTTGAGTTTTAGAAGCTTATTTCCCTTGGAAAAGCTTGTCCATTTCTATCTCCATTTCCTTAATCTGTGCTATCATTTGTATTATGAGATTCATCATCTCATTTGTCTATTTTGCCTCTTGCAAAATCTCTTTAGTCTGTGGATATTCTATTGGAGGAAGTTTCAATTGCTTTCTAAGTGCTACTATGTCAGAATTTTTCTTCTTTATCATTTCTTATGCAACTTTTACATTATTAGGGTCATACCCTACTTCAATCACCAGTTCTTCTAAAGACTTGATTCTAGTGTCTTTAGCATAGGAAGAGGTTTTTTCAGTCCTAATTTGATCTCTCAAATTGGTTATGGTGTTCTAAAGTTTCTGTGCACTCATTGCCTTTGTAGTCATAGTAGAATAAAGCATTTCAGAGCTTTATTATGAAACTCACTTTGATCTAAAGGATGAATGTTGTCTACTGGTACTTCAAAGTCAACTTTATTGTAATCTGCTACTGTTGTATGTTTAGGAATTGTTGGTTGTAACACTGTCATTAGCAACTTTTTATTGGTGTAATCAAAGGCTGAAATCAGCCTTTTTTGATTTCCTGGAGTCTGCTTTAGATACTGTGAATAAATCTCATTTTTTAACTCTTCATTTATGGCCTTGATTTATTTATATTTCTCTTTGATATCACTATCTTTATTCTCTTCTTGCTGTGATGAGGATGCCTCCATGCTTTGTTGTTTCTCAATCACCTATGAGTTAGTAGTAACAGGTTGCTGCTCTTCTTCAATGACAGTAGTAGTCTCCATGTTCTTCTCTAGATTTTCATCATTTAGAACTTCAATTGTTTCCTTTTCCTAGTCCACTGGATTAACCTTAGGTTTCTTATTATACCTGATCTTGAATCTGGTCTTTGTTGTTGTTTCAGGTCTATAAGTGCCCTCTTCTCTGATTCTTTTTGTGGTTATGTCCTCTTGATTTACAGTTTTCAAGGTGTGACTAGTAGCACCCTGTTTGATTGTTTCCATCAAAGTATTGTCCAACCATTCAATTTGATTGGAAAAATGTTCAATATTGGGCCTTTTATCATGGATATATGGGGTTAATTTTCATTTTACACTCATTTTACTGAGTATTCCATGAGGATCATAATTCCACAAGAAACTTTCTTCAAATTTATATTTCAACAATTGTTTTGCTGCCTCTGTACCTGCATCTCTGTGATTGAAAATGAAAGGTCCTACCTGGTTTTTCAACTGGAATTGAGTCTTATTTTTGGCAACCAAGAATTTTATATAGCCTGAGTTCAAGATTTTTATTATGTACTCCAAGGAAAACACTCTCATTGGCAAGTATTTTGGAAATTTATAAGGCAAGAGGTTTGACCCATAGACTCTAATCTCTGTATGATTTTGGTAAAGGTACCAATCTCTAGTTCTTCTTTTCTCTGACAGCTGTAACACTTTCTTTATCTCATTACTTATCTTGGGTTGTATATTGTTTGTAAGCATGTTTATCAATAGATGAACAAAACAATCTATGAAATCCACATAAGTGAATTCTGTTGATTCTTTTCTAATTAGAGAAGTCCAGAAAATGACTGACAATGGATTACCTTCTACATCCAATTTCTGAAGAGAAATTGGGAATTTATCTACTTGGAAGTAAAGGAACATATGAAAGAAAAAAGGAAGTATATTTGAAAACTCATTTTTACACAGCAATTTGTCACCGTCCCTGCAATTCCCCGTCCCGCACATTGGAGGGCTTATTCCGTGACCTGTGAGCAGTGACATGATCTGAAGACACTTTCATGGCATTCCCCTAGACATGGAATTTCATTCCCCTGAAGACATCTCCTTGTGAAAAACCCAAAAAATAGCCTTTTCATCCTTGGTGCGACTAGCCAGTGTTATACCCACGCCAATGGGGAAAATCTTCCAAAGAGGGCGGGCCAATTGGCGCTTTGTCTCAGAGTCGCACTCGCGCCAGGATTAATAAAGGGTGTTTTTTAAAAATAAATGGCGGAAGATTGACTCCAACCAACTCCTGAACTGGACTCTAAATTGAGTTGGGACATTTGGCTCCGGATTTCCATGTAGAGGAAGTAGTTTGCCACCTCTCATGGAAGCTTCCTTGAGGATAGGGCCAATCCCATGATAGTAGGGATCCCAAATCCCCTTCCACCATCAATATAAGCTTGCCATTTCCCTTTGCAAGCTAATCTCCAAGAGCCTTCATAGCTTAAAGAATGCTGCAAGAGCTTTGATAGTCCTCATAGTGCCAAATCCATAGCGAGGAGATTGACGATCGAAGAGAGAGGCTTGTCCCCATTCCTGACAAGCTTTACTGAGATGTATTCCGCTGATGACCCGCCGAAGGAAGGTTCAACGTCAGAGCCTGGTTGTATTTTCCTTTGTATGAATTAATGATAAGTGACTATTGGTTATGGTTCCACTCGTATTTTTCATTATGATCATGAGTTGTGTCCTCTCTGACTGATACATAATTGCATATATTGGGTTTTACGCTTGTTCTTGTCATGTTCCTTGTGTGTGCAGGTGTTCGATCGCGGAAAGCAGGAGGATTTTGATCTGCTGGAGCAAGGAAACGGGAGCGTTATCTTCTTTACAAACAACAGCGTTGGACTTGAGGTAGGCCTTCATTGCAAGTTGGTTTATTGCAATTAGGAACTTGCACCTTAGCGTGATACGATTGTTTCTAGACTCGATCTGGGCTAGTAGGGATCGCCTCTACTCGCAGAGGGGATTTACCTCTACAACAAATTGGCGACTCCGCTAGGGAGTTAGCTTTTTGTTTGCTTTATAAACTACAGACAGAGCCTAAAGTTAGCTAGATAGCCTTCAAAATTCTATTGCTTTGCATTAGCAAAAGTAGATGAATGTTGCTTCAGTCAATATCTGGTTTAGTTTATGAACTGAACACTTGGATTATTGTCTTGTCTTTCGGTCAATTCTTGACTTTTCCTGCTTGATTAGCTCTTTTGGCTGGCTCTTTTCGTGAGTTTGGCTTTTGGTTTGAGCTCCAACATCACTGGTCTACTTCTTGGATTGCTTATTTTTATATTTTACATAGAAAAATTGACTGGCACACTTAATAGCCTGACAGTCGCACCAATTGGCGCTAGTTTCCAGTTTAATACCCGCGCCAATCCTGTTATGGCTCTAGTTTCGGCCTGACAGTCGCACCAATGCTGAAAGGTGCTAGGGTTTGCTTGGTTTTGACCTTTCTAAGCTTGATTTGTGGTCTTGGTTTCATTTTTACGACTGCTTGAGTGTTCTGGAGCCTTGTTTGACTGACTGTGACCTTCTTCCTTTGGTTGTTTGCCCGTTTCTATCGATTTACATTTTAGCCCTAGGGCATCTAGGTGCTATTGTGCGTCGAGCCTCCCTTGGGAGTTTGTGGTTTATGTCTATTCAGTCAACTTTTTTATTGCTTCTCTGCATTCGTTTGGTGGTTTTCTATCGTTTTATTGCATTATTTGAGTGATTGGCTTCTTATTCATTCGAATTCCGCCTTGTCTCGTCTTGGGCCTAGATTACATGGTTCAATTGAGTCTTTGGGTGTCTTTTGATTTGAGGGACCTTTTGTCGATTTGAGATCTGATTGTGTGCTTGCATTGAGTGAAATTTGATTGTTTTTCTCTTTTTCTTTTGCTTCTCAAATTGCTTTTCTCATTATTTTTCATTTTGTTAGTGAATTTTGCTCTTAAACATTGAAAATACAAAAAAATCTCTTTTGCTTTGGATTAGTTAGTGTGAATTAAATCTTTTTGGTGTTATTAGTGATTAGTAACTTTGAAAGAAAAGCTTTTAGTTTCCATTAGCTGCATTAGAGATATCATTGGTTTTTGTCTGGTCATTTTGTTATTGTGTGAAAAGCTCTTAACTCTCTCGTAATTAGCTTCCATCGAATGAAATGATATACTGTGGCATGTAGTGTGCATTTAGGCGATTTTGGAGACATAACACTCGCTAGGGCCTGAAAACTGAAACATAATTGAAGATAAACATTAAAATTCATTCAATTTACACTAAGGAAACATTGAAACATTAACGAAATATGTAGAGGTCTAGGCTAGAGATGTGTTCCGGTGTCTTTAAACCTAGTAGCTGTTGTTCGCCTCTTGGCCTTAGACAGCACTAGTACGGACTTGTGCTTCCCGTACCGTCGCGTATATAAAGAGAGACCCCACTAGGTTTCTATCCTTTATCCATAGGAAGCCGAGTCTTCCACCCTATACCCATGATACACCGGACACAGCATTCAGGGAGGTCGTCTGCACGTACGTTAAGTCCTTGGTTGATTTCTCTTTCATTTTGAAACCAACGTGTATATTGCAGTTCACGGTTATTTGGTACACCCTTTTCCTAGTACTCCTGAGCAGTCATTTTGATCTTATCTGACTCCTTAAATTTGAAAAGATCACCAAGCACTTTTCCTTTCACGCTTGTGTCAAAAATGAAAGAGATAGAGTCATCTTTTATCCGTTTCTCGACTCTTAAAACATGAAAAGGTGAATTTTCTAAGTTTCAATGTCATAAAATAAATCACCCGCGATCACACGCCCTGTTAGATTTTTCTTGTTGGTCGTTTGATTGTGTGCCTTGATTATTTTTCAGCCCATGTGTTGTGTTTGATATTTTCCTTTCGTCGTTACTGTCACAGTGGCGGAACCCTCAGTTTCATCTACTAGTAGTCCATATACAGACGATTCATCATAGGTCATGTATCCGATCCCACATATTGATGATCTTTTGGACCAGCTCAAGGGGGGAATTTTTTTCAACAAGATTGATCTGAAGTATGGTTATTACCATGTTCCAATAGATCCAACAAATGTATGGAAAAATGTATTCAAATCCAAGGAAGGCCTTTTTGTATGGTTGGTCATACCCTTCGGGTTGAAAAATTCCCCTGCTACTTTTAAGAGGTTGATGGATCATGTTATCACCAAAATGAGACTAATTGGGTTGCTCAACATTCAATCCAATGTAACTATTTCAAACCACTTAGGGTTGGAATTTATCCCTTCCAACCAGAGAGGGATCTCTCAAGAAAATATATGATATTCAATAATGAAGCTTAACAAGAAGATGGATAACTCTCATATGTCTTTTGGATGATATTTTGCAGGTGGAAGATGAGTGAGGCCCACCATTGGGAATGTAGTCATCATGAAAATTCAGTTACAAACAAGCATCATTCATGGAAGCTGACGCACATGAGCTCTTACAAAAATAATTCTGACTACAACCATAATACATAAAGGAAGTTGGAGCATAAGATTTATGAATTCCAAGTAATTATGTATGAGTATGTTCAATTAACATTGAAAAGATAAAGGAGACAGACACATAAGAGCCTAATCAGAATCTCAAGTTTGAACAAAGTCTTCTGCAACTGTGTATTAGTTGTGTGAAAGAAAATTATATGGTAGCATAGTCATCTACTTCCATCAACCCCTTATAACTCTAAAAATCCTCTCATTTATAGAGTGAGCACTCATACAAATGGTTTTCCAACTTGCTAGCTTTGAATTGTTGGACGGATAAATCGTTCTTGCGGACAAGACAGATCTCCCTAGTATCTTACGATAACT
>CM076577.1:1471838982-1471894141 GCA_034641835.2 Pinus albicaulis
CCTGCACAAGCCGGTAAAAAAAAAATTACCCCCCTCAAAGTAAAATTACTTTGAGTCACACTATCACTCAATAAACAAATTACAAAGCAAAAATCTCCTTATTACTCCAGAAAATTACAATACCCTTATTACTCCAATAAAAAAATATTATTACAATATTCTTCACAAAAATCTACTTATTCCTCCAAATACAAAGTTCCACCTTATCGCTCCAATTATGATTACAAATCACAATTAAAAAAAACTCCAATTACAATGTGAACAATTGACTTCAATGATATATTGCAAAAACTAAATGTGGATCTTCTTACCAAGCTTCCACCAATCGAATGAAAACCGCAGCTCATCAACGAAGGCAAATAACACTTTGTAAAGGCGGGTTCAGAATTGATGCATAATCGATGCCAATCGATGCCTCTTAATGCTGAATCGATTCTGCTTTCAAAACATGCAAAACGCTGGCTCAATGCTTTCAAAAAAAGTGGTTTCAAAGTTGGTTTCAGCGCTTTCAATTGTAGATTTCAATGCTGGTTTCAGCGCTTTCAATTGCAGATTTCAACGTTGTTTTTTAATGCTTTCTGAACGCTGGCATTTACATTCAACGCTGGCAAACTATTTTTAAAAAGGCTGTTTCAACGCTGGCATTTACATTTTCATTCAGCGCTGGCAAAATATTTTTAAAAAGGCTGTTTCAACGCTGGCATTTACATTTTCATTCAACGCTGGTTCGATGCCACAAAACGCAGAAGCGATGTCACAAAATGATGGTTCGAATCATTTAAAAGGCTGGTTCTATTTAGAAAACGCTGGCTCTAGTTCAGAAAACAATGGATTACAATATGTAGGATTGCTACTGAACGCTGGTTTTTTTAAAACGTGAAAGTGCAATCCGTTGGGCAAAAGAATAGGAAATCCCAAACGTTCAATACACAATAGGTAGGAAGCTCTGTAAAAAAATAGAACCAAGTTCATGCAGAAAACCAAAACCAGCATGCTGGATTCGGGATTTGGAGGACGTATTCATAGCTTAATTAGAAAAGTAGATAAGAAAGTGCAGAACCGATGCCACTTAAACGATAGCAATGTTTCAGAATCGATGTTCAGAGTCGATGTTTCAGAATCGATTGTTCAGAATCGATGTTTCATGAAAGTGCTTTAAAAAATTAAAATATACAGCGCTTTCCCTTAAATTATACAACACTTTCCTCTTTCTTTAATTTATTGCAACAAAATTCTTATAAACTAATTCAATCCAAAAAAAAAAAAAACCCTGTGCGGAAATGGCAAGAGCGCTCTCCTTTTTTGTTCACTCAAACAATTTAAAAAAAGTCACACAGATTTTGCAGTGGCTTTTAAAAAAATGATTTTAGAATTTACAGATCTAAAATCAATAAAAAATTTGACAAATTTCATACCAATCTTTTGCTGATCACTTCAACGGAGTTGAGTTTTCCACAACCTGGTCGAGCTGGAATCTCCTCCTCATAGCGTTACCGTGGCTCTGATACCACATGAAAGTGCAGAAGTGTCCTCAGACACACAACTTTATTGATCAAGAAAAAAGATTACATAGCAAATTACAGGAGTTTACACACGTAAACTCACACTCTCACATTCTCTCATTACACATTACAATGAAAATAGGAAACTAACCTATTTATAAGCTCTATGTTCTAACCTAATCTAGTTATGGATCACTTGGAAAGTAAACAAGTGTCCATTTACAATAAATGAGCTTCTAACCAATCTACTAACTTCACTCCTAACTTAGAGCCTAGGAAACGACTCTTTTCTAGAGTCCTATTTTAATTAACAAATTTGTATTTCTAAGTATCTCACAAATTTATTAAATATTCTAGAATAATTATTAATTTAATATCTTAAATTAATAATTATTTTATTCAAACTTTATATCCTATGATAAATTTTATTTTGGATCATCTAACACTTTTTCATATATAATCTTTGGAAATTGATTTTTTGAGATTGACATAGGGTGCTATCTTGCTCAACCTTCCCTAGTCCCAACAAACACACAGTTGGAACTCCTTACTAGTCCAACTGGTGCAAATGCCATTTGTACAATAGATGATAGTAGTAGTATTACTAGTGTAGGCCATAGCTCTTGTACATATGATGTTTGTATTTTGTATTTTGATGGTTCAAAGACAGGAGGGCTCTGGAGCTGGTTGTGTTTTAGTAGACCCACGATAGAGAAAACACTGATCTTAAGCCACTTTGAATTCAAGTGCACTAATAACATAGCGGAATACGAAGCACTCATCCTGGCCTTACAAAAATGCCATAAACCTCAATGTTGGAGTTCTTAAAGCAATAGGTGACTCAAAAATCGTCATACGTCAGGTACGCAACACTATACACTGTGTGTCGCCTCATTTGAAAAGTTATCAACAAGAGGTATGATGTTTAATTTCTCAAATCCAAGGTTTTAATATTGTATATGTGCCTAGAATGCGTAACACAGTTGCAGATGCATTAGAAATTTTGTTTCTAGTTGTCATCACTTAGGGAAAGTTTTTCTGTTGAAATTATTTATAAGCCATCTGTCCCTAATAATATCACTAATTTATAAATTTTTAATTGTGGCCAATAGATATTGCATTTCATGGAAAAATCTAATGTATTCAAAGATGTAGCTATTGGTGAATACAAGCATGAAAAAGCGTTGCAAGATGCAGCTCGTGCAAACAAGGATAACTCCATGCTGAAGGGTGTGGTGACATTAGAAAAGCTATATGACTTTCAAAATCACTTTAGAGGGCCATTCAATGCCAAAACCCACAGTTCAATGTCATCGCATGAATAAATTAAGCTTGAAACAGAGAAATATCCAAAGTTTGTGAATCTCAACACTTGCTGCACACCACGAAAGTGAAAATATTTTATCTTCTTATTCAAGCAGTACCGAGATGTTTTTGCATGGACATATGATGAGCTCAAAACTTACGACACACAAATAATCCAACATGTGATTCTGACCAAGGAAGGGGCCAAGCCTTTTCAACAGAAGTTGCGAAAGGTGCATCCAACACTTGAGCCCTTGATTCAGAAGGAGTTGAGGAAATTGGTGGATGCTCAGTTCATTTATAAAGTGTGACATTCAACTGGGGTGTCAAATCTTGTCCCAGTAAGGGAAAATTCCAAGGAAATACACTTATGCGTAGATTTTCGAAACCTCAATCGTGCCTCGGAAAAATGCAACTATCTTATGCCTTCTCTTGACATTTATTTAGGATACAAACAGGTTCTAATCTCAGAGCTTGATGGACTTAAGACAACCTTCTGAACGAAGTGGGGATCGTTCACATTTAGAATAATTCCATTTGGGCTAGTCAACATTGGTGCGACCTTTCAACGTGTAATGAATATCACATTTCACAGACTGATCAGACAGAGCATGGTGGTGTATCTTGATGCTGTCACATTGTTCTCAAAGAAAATATCCGAGAACCTACGCCACTTGAAGCAAATATTTTAGCGATGTCGAAAATACAATATATCACTTAATTCCAAGAAGAGCATTTTTGCAGTGTCTGAGGGAAACCTCTTGGGCCATATCATCACAAAAAGTTGGATTAAAGTGGACCTTGAAAGGGTCAGAGCTATTGTGCAGATCCCCTTCCCAGTGAACAAGAAATCCATGCATTCCATCCAGGGGAAGATCAAATTTATCCGCAAGTTCATCTCCGATTACGTTCAAATTATCAAACCCATATAGGAGATGGTAAAGAAGCATGCAATATACAAGTGGGATAAAAGGGAAAAGGATGTGTTTTCTCGTAATAAGAAAGCTATTGTAGAAGCACCATCCTTATACAACCTAGATTTCAACAAATATTTTTTGTTTTACACTTTCGCTTCTGATACTTCTCTTTTCGTTGTGCTCATGCAAAATAATGATCAAAACAATGAGAGACCGATATATTTGTGAGTGCCAACTTGCAAGGACCATAACTTAACTATTCTACCATTGATAAGAAGGCGTAAGCAGTCTAAAAGGCTGTAAAGAACTTATGGCCTTATCTCGTAAAGAATCATTGCATTATCTTTGTTCCACACCCAACGATCAGATTTTTGTTTGTCGAACAAGAGCTAGGTTAAAGAAGAGAAAACTGGATGACTTGTCTGAAAGAGTATGAATTAGAATTCAAACCAATCACACTATCAAGGGCCATGGTTTATGTCGACTAGTAGTAGAAGCAGTGGATGCAACAGGAGATGATCCATCCGGCTGGGAGAAAGAAATCAAGATGTATAATGTTGAACAAACTTCCCCCACTACTATCACAAACTCTTGGTATGCGGATGTGTGCCAGTATCTCGAGCATTACACCTTGCTCTCTCACTTACTTGCACGAAAAAAGAGGGCAGTGAGATTAAAAGCATTATGTTACTAATTGGTGCATGGGGTGCTTTTCAGAAAGCACCATAATGGAGTATTGCTCACATGCTTGGAGGCACATGATTCAAAGAAAGTGTTGCGTCATTTCCACGATGGACCAACCGGGGGACACTTTGCAGGTGATACAACGATGCACAAAGTTATGCGGGATGGTTTTTACTAGCCCATGTTAATCAAGGATACTCACGCATATGCTTGCAAGTGACTAGTCTGTCAGAAGTGTGCCGACCGAGGAAAGATGTTAGTCGCCCCGTTGCATCCTGTCATTATGGAAGAACCATCTCAACATTGGGGCTTGGATGTCATCGGTGAAAAATTTCCTTACTCATCGAAGCAAAACCGCTATATTCTCACTGGCACATATTACTTCACGCAATGGACAGAAGTAGATCCTCTGAAACAAGTAAATGATAAGGAAGTCATCAGATTCCTCAAACAGAATATCATTCCAGGTTTGGCATTCCTACATCAATTTTTTTTGAAAATGCAACATACTTTTCATCGTTAATATTATATTATTTTGAATTGGAAAATGGCATTGTATTAAAACATTCTTTTATTTATTATCCACGGGGAAATGGTCATGCCAAGTCTACTAATACGAACCTTATCCGCATTATTAAGAATATCATTTTCTCTAAAAAGAGGAACTAGCACTCAACTTTGGTGAATGCCTTATGGGATGACTGAGTCATGCCAAAATGTTCTCTAAATACGTTAACCTACTTCCTAGTGTATGGAAAAAAATCCATCTTACCTCCAAAAATCTATTTGGCTTCCCTTTAACTTTCACAGGAATCCAAGGACAAGCCATGCTCATTGGTTCACAGTAGGATAAACAATCTCCGTAAGTTGTAGGAAGAAAGACAGAAAGAAAATGAAAAATCCTTCCTCCACAAGAGTCATATCAAGAGATGGCTCAACAAGAAGTCTACAGGGGAAAATGAATTCAATGTGGTGACCTAGTATTGAAGTGGGACAAATTCCATGAGGAAAAAGACAAACATACTAAGTTCCAATCCCTGTGGATTGGATCATTCACTGTGCACGGAAATCTTGTACAACACACATATCGTCTTCAATATCTAGATAGGAATATTGAATCTCTTCCTGTTAATGGCCAAATTTTAAATAAATATTTTTAATGATGATTTGGGGTTGTGCCCTACCCTATGTACATATTTTATGTCTTGTTTGGTTTTTTGTTTGGTCTAGCATTTTATTTTTTTTCATGTAAATAAGCGTTGTGTGTGAAAGTGTTATGGGCTTCTTGGTGTGTGGTTGAATTGAAAAGAGTCTTGTGACACCACAACATTTGGCTAACCCTCGGTCCTCCTTATTTGTGTTGGTTACATCTTTTGGTCAATGATGTTCTGACGGAAAATATGATTCGTCTGTAAGGAGAGTTTTGTGTTGAACCATGATACTTGTGTCTATTATGGAAACCTTATGCCCATACTTCGTTCTTTATGTTTTAGTGTTTTCACACTTATCCAATCAGTAGAGGAGGAAAAGGGGAAAAATTCAAATGAGAAAGCCTAAATTAGAGGTATTTATATGCTTCTCTAAAGGAACAACCTCTCATGCTCTCAATAAGTCAGGATCCCTCTTTCACCCACGAAATGAATAAGTTCCTATGCACGGTGCTATTAAAAAATATAAATAGAGGCGAAAGAAGAGAAAGGCTTCTTGTGCAGAGAGGTGAAGTAAGAAACTCCGTCGGGGAACTGAACAGAATTTTTGGCAGCGGTGCAATGTTTTTATTCATGTAGTGACTTTGTCTAGGTATTTTCTAGTCCTACTAGTAGCTAAGCAACACGAGAGATGAAAAATTATACTTTGAAAATCTAAAGCTCGCAAACTATACTACCCTTTCTGATTTGAAACATTGCAATATTGTTGATCTTATGTTTGTGTTCAACCGAGAAGGAACAGAGGGGACCGTGTTTATTCACGGGGTAAGCGGGGGAACCAAAGTGATCTACATGATGAATCAATACTCCTCAAAGGGCTAAGACCTTGCACAAAAGAACCAATCTAGACAAAGAAGCTAGACTTATACCAGTATGTCGCCAAGTGTTATCACTGCTACAACACCCTCCAAAATATTTGCCTACACCCAAATTTGAGAGCCTAATTTTTTCTTGAATACTATCGTTGAAAACATTAAGACTTATCGCATGTGTTTTCTATAAGTGTTTTGGTCCTGTTTGCAAGAAAATCAAAATGTCATCTTTTTGCATGTTAAGTGTCGCACAATGTATGTAAGCTTGTTTTGGTGGTTTCAAGGGGTTATCTTTGCGTAGATGACCATGTAAACACTTCACACTCTTTTCCAAAGTTTTAAGCATTTTCGCACAAGTGTCTTCACGATTGTCACAAAGTGTATCTTTAGTGTCGCACTTGTCATAAGTTGTCGCAAAATTCCCGCACTAAGGGAAGTATGTTGTTCATGTGTTATGGATGATCTATGTTGTGTTGTAAAGTGTTCTAATCATGTGATCATAGTCAAGTATTATCACTGTTCATATAAGCTTCATCAATCCCACACTTAGCCAAACTCGAAAAACATCCCGACCAAGCAACTTAGCCTCATCCATCCCTCCTAAACTGCGCATTGCATAGTCTCAACCCTTCCTCTTGGCACTATGCAATGTGTAGTTCCTGGCTCCCAAGAGTGTGCACTGCGCAATCAAAGTGCTTAAGCTCAACCTCTGATCCCAAAAAATGTGCAATTCACTCCCCTGCCCAGTCAGTAATATGCATTGCGCAATCACAAGGCTTAAGCCTCATCCTTGAGCTCTTTATGTTAATTTTGGGCAACTAGGTCCAAACTCCATGTTGCACTACTCATATGAAAATGGTCATATTTTTGTTGGATTCCTCTTTCGGGGAGGTGCAAGATTGATCTAAAGATCATCTTGATTAGATGAGCAGAACATTGATTTTGAATTTATTTTCCACATGTATAAGGTCAGCTGGATTTATCCCACATGCCTAAGAGATGTGTCACACACCCTCATTGATGGATATAAATTGAAGAGACTTGGAGTTCATTTTCTCATCATCACATCACACAATCTCTTTTTGTGATTTGATTGGTTCGATGGCCTTTGAAGGTCTTTTTCTTGTCACACGTGTGGAGCGAAGCTGATGTTTTCGGCGTTGATCTATTTAGGGCTTGCTGCTATTTTCTACGTTGATCTATTTATGGATTTTTCTGCTATACCATTGACCAGTGTTGACCGTAGTCAACCCTTGGTCGTTTGACCTCAATATTATGCAAGAATTTTGATTTTGAGGCCGTACAACTGGGAACTAAAATCGAGGAATTCCAGGTTGTTTGACTAAAGCCCTAGTTTGTTGCGTTGACTTTTCTGCGATGTCCCTGGTTTGACTTGCATTGACTTGTGATGAGCTGTCTTTGAGGGTTGTGGGTGTGACACATGAAAGTGTTGGCGATCCGAGAAATACTTTTCTAGTTAAAGCATCTTGTTGACCGTCATAATGCAACAATATCTCATATCTTTGCTGGACATAAGGAATTGTAAATCTTATCTATATTTGGCTTGTCTTCTATTGATATATTATTGTGTTCTATCAGCATTTTACTTTCAAGTTTATGTGATTTCTATCTTGTATTGGGCCTATGAAATATTGAAGTAAAAGTGCATCAAGCATATAGCACCATTGTTATATAAATTTAACATGGAATCAGAGTTGAGGTGAAGACAAAGTCCAAGAGTCCAAGTTGGTGTTAGAAGCTATCAGTGAAGGAAGAAATTATGTCAAGGAAAAATGGCCTCCTCAACCTACAAGGGTTGCAAGGCTGATGATAAATTGACTGATAACTATGATTATCATGCATGGAAGATGTCCTTATATTCGGCGCTAGAAGATGAAGATGTCATGGACTATGTACAAGTTAATATTCAAGAGCCTCCACCAAATGCAGCTGCTGCCACCAAGACGAAGTATAGAAGAGGGGAAATCAAAGCAAAGATGATTATCTGGGATTCTATTCATAAGCACTTGTTTGCTTACATTTCTGAGCTGAAGACATCTAAGGAGATGTATGGTAAGCTGGTGAGCATGTTTAGGGCTAGCAATTCTAATCAAATCCTCTTCTTCAATAATAAATTTAAGAATATCAAGCAGGGTAAGGATGAATCTATTCAATCCTATTTTATGAGGTTCACTGAAATAAGGAATAACCTCCTAGCTACTAGGGAAGCAATATCTGATTGAGAGATGGTTATTATTGCACTTGGAGGTCTCCCTTGTGATTGGCATGTATTCAATACCACTATTCTCAATAATAATGTGATTCCAGATTTTGATGA
This sequence comes from Pinus albicaulis, assembly GCA_034641835.2. Classification (NCBI taxonomy): domain Eukaryota; kingdom Viridiplantae; phylum Streptophyta; class Pinopsida; order Pinales; family Pinaceae; genus Pinus; species Pinus albicaulis. Next base: position 1,471,847,749 of record CM076577.1, read on the forward strand.
AATATTGACGAGATGCACTCAAGAGGAAACAAGAATGATGGAGTATGCCTCTAATGGTAATGGAAGTGATCCTACTTCCTTCGCCGCTCATGCAAAGAAGAAGAACCATGGTGGCTCGAGAAATCAAAACCATGGTAGAGAGGGGCCTAAAGGAAGGAAGGGAAGATGTTACACTTGTAACAAGACTGGTCACTATGCAAGAGAGTTCCCTAATAGAAGGGACTCTCCCAAGGATGATGAAAACAACAACTCGAGAAGGAATGGCATGAACAACATGTTCCAAGGAAAAATGAAGGCTCCCTCTGATCGTCATGGAAATGGGAAACCTTTCAAGAGGTCAAGAAATTCCAGGTACGATGAGTCTAATGTTGTTGATAATAAGAGAAATGATTTTATTCTTGTATCTTCCCTCTCTACTGCATCTCCACCCGACACCCTAGATTTATGGTTAATTGATAGTGGTGCTTCAAGGCACCTCACTGGTTATAAAGAAGCCCTTTCTGATTTGGTTGAGAAGGATACTAATATGGAAATTATCCTTGGAGATAATCCCACCTATCCCGTGAAAGGGACAAGGACTGTGACCATCCATTTATGTCAAGGTCAAGTCATCCGATTACAAGATGTGTTGTATGTACCTGATTTGAAGAAGAACCTTGTGTCCATTTCGGCAATGGAAGATAAAGGGTTCAAGGTGGCATTCATTGATGGAAAGGTACTTATATGGAACAATAACTTAAAGGAAGATCTTTTTATTGGTTTTAGAGTTGATACACTCTACCAGGTTGGAGGAAGTCCATTGGGGGCTATGACATGTGATACAACTCTTCAAACAAAGTTATGGCATCAGAGGTTTGTACACCTTCATTACAAAGCCCTTCCCGAAGCAAGGAAGGTGGTGACAGGGATGCGCGAATTTAGAGATGATCATGAAGGTATATGTCAGGGTTGTGCCGAAGGGAAGCATACAAGGGGACCATTCCCCTCAAGTGTCATAAAGACAATTGATATCTTGTAGTTGATACATTCTAACTTATCTGGTATGTTACTTGTGACATCCTTGGGAGGATGTTCCTATTACATGACTTTACAGATGAATTCTTCTGCAAAACCTGGATATATTTTTTGAAGAATAAGGACGAAGAATTCAAATTGTTTTGTACCTTCAAGGCCTTGGTGGAAAATCAAATCGAGAAGAAAATCAAAGTTTTGAGGACCGACAATGGGATCGATTATGATTCAAATGAGTTTAATGAATTTTGTGAAGAAGTTGACATTAAGAGGGAGACCACAATTGCGTACACTCCTGAGCAAAATGGTGTTGCTGAAAGAAAGGACATGACCATTGTGGAAGTTGCCTGCGCCATGATATGTGACCAAGGTCTTCTGAAGTTTCTATGGGGAGAAGATGTAAACAATGTTGCGTATGTTCAAAATAAATGCCCGCATTCCGCTTTGGACTCCAAAACTCCTAAAGAAGTCTTCTCTGGTAAGAAACCTGATGTTTCTCATTTTAGAGTTTTTGGTTGTCTTGTTTACTTTCATGTGCCGAAAGAAAAGAGAAGCAAGTTGGATGCTTCTGGAAAGAAGGGAATGTTTGTGGGCTAGAGTGAAACTTCGAAGGCATATAGAATCTATGTTCCTGGTCAAAGAGAAGTGGAGATATGCCACGATGCCACCTTCGATGAAGATGCTGCCCTCAAGAAAGTAAGAAATCTTCCTAGCTCCAAGGAAGACAAAGTAGATGAAGAAGCAGGGAAGTTGGAAGAGCCGAAGAATGACATGATGCCCGATGTTGAAGGACCTATGGATCCCTTTGATCCACCTCTAAATAAGAGAAGACCCTCATGGCTTAGGGATACTCTCAAAGATGCCGAGAGACATATTACCCCAAGGGGGACATTCCGTGAAAGCAAGAAGCTGAAGAGATACCAAGGGTATCTAGCAGCCATGATTACGATAGTACAATCTAAGCCTGGAACATTTGAAGAAGCCGTAAAGCATCAAGTTTGGAAGGATTCTATGCACGAAGAATATGAGTCCATTATGAAGAATGATGTTTGGGAAGTGGTCCCAAGACCAGAGGACAAATTTGTTGTCACCTCGAAATGGCTCTATAAGGCCAAGCATGGATCTAATGGAAGTGATGAAAAGTACAAGGAAAGATTCATTTCCTGAGGCTTCTCTCAAAAAGAAGGCATAGATTATGATGATATATATGCACTTGTGGCCCGCTATACCACCATCCGATCTATTATTGCCCTTGCTGCTACACAAGAATGGAGTCTACATCGGATGGATGTGAAGACTGCTTTTCTGCATGGATCTATAAAGGAAGAGGTGTATGTGGAGCAAACTCTAGGGTTCGAAGTCCAAGATAGAGACACCCATGTATGAAGGTTGAAGAAATCCCTCTATGGGTTGAAGCAAGCCCCTAAGGCTTGGTACGAGAGGATAGATAGCTACTTGATGAAGTTGGGCTTCACTCGAAGTAATGCTGATCTGAACCTTTATTTTAAGGTTGATAGAGAAAGGCCTCTCATTTTGGTTCTCTATGTGGACGATCTCTTCCTGACAGGTGTTGACCCTTGCATTCATCAATGTAAGAGGGTGCTAGCTTCTGAGTTTTATATGAAAGACCTAGGAATGATGCACTACTTCCTAGGCTTGGAGGTCTGACAGAGGCTAGGAGAGATTTTCCTTTCTCAAGGAAAATATGTCGCGAAGCTATTGGAAAGATTTGGAATGGTGGACTGTAAGTCTGTGTTGACACCAGTGGAACTCAACTTTAAAAAGTTGAGTGGAAACATTGTTGGGCCCATGCTAGCAAATCCTACCGAGTATCGAAAACTCATGGGGGTCCTTATGTTCTTAGTGAACTCCCGTCTGGACGTATGTTTTGTAGTGAACACTTTGAGTCAACATATGGTTGATCCTCATCACATTCAATGGATTGGTGCCAAGAATCTGTTGAGATATCTTCGGGGAAAAATAAACCATTGGTTGAGATACATTGTCGGGAGTTTGAGATTACATGGATATACTGATGCCGATTGGGCTGGCAGTGTGGTGGATCACAAGAGAACATATGGATGTTGCTTCACCTTGGGTTCTGCTTTGATATATTGGATGAGCAGGAAGCAAAAGTTGGTGGCTTTGAGCACTGTTGAGGTCAAATACATTGCAACGAGTATGGCTTGTTGTGAAGTTGTTTGGTTGCAAAAGCTCTTGAGTGAGCTGTTTAGGCATGTGCTAGATACCACCATTATCCTTTGTGATAACCAGAATGAGATTCGTCTTTCTTAGAATCCACTGTTCCACAATCGATCCAAGCATATTGATATCAGGTACCACTTTTTTCGGGATATGGTAAAGAAAGGCATTGTAAAGCTCGATCATATAGGAACTAATGATTAGGTCGCGGATATTCTCACGAAGCCCCTGGGGAAGATCAAGTTCCTAACCTTCCGTGAGCAGCTTGGAATTGTGAAAAGACCCTATTCTAAGGGTCCTGCTTGAGTTGGACTATGAGCTCTGGGAGCTCCAGGGGGCTTGGGGATAACTTCTTGGAGCTATAAGCACATACGGGGCTAGGCTTGCCGAACCTTGTTGTGCTTTTGCCACACTATTATGATGTTGAGTTGGTTTTCCTCTCTCTGATTTGCGCCCCGCACACATCCTACCCATGGAGTTTCAGACTCATGGGAAGTACCTCTCATTTGGCCAATGAGGTGGGAAATGTGGATAGAGGCCATAGTAAGACCAATGGACACATCAAATATTGTCGTACTCTCTATGTCTAGGATGGAACGTGTCCAACACCTTGATATGGGATCAATTATGATGAGGCTTTATCCTCTAAATTGACTTCAGGTCAGTAAACTAACTTCGGGTTAGCAAGAGACTCTTTTTGAGTCCGAGAGAGGTTTTTACCTCTAAGATGACTTCGGATCAGCTATGTGTGATGTCTTTGTGAATCACCTTTTGTTATGAAATAAAGAGCCAGCAAACCAAGTTATGACGAGATGATGCATGATGTTTTGTTTGGTACATGATGGATGGAAATTGTGGACAAATGGAGTTCTCCCTAGTTGAGAGGGAGCGTTAATTTTGGGAAAATAGGTACAAAATCCATGTTGCAATTCTCATATGACGATGGTCATATTTTTTTTGGATTCCTCTTTCGGAGAGCTGCAATATTGATCTAAAGATCATCTTGATCGGATGAGAAAAACATTGATTTTGAATTTATTTTCCACATGTACAAGGTTGGCCAGATTTATCTCACATGCCTAAGAGATGTGTCACACACCCTCATTGATGGATATAAATTAGAGAGACTTGGAGGTAATTTTATCATCATCTCATCAGACATTCTCTCTTTGTGATATGATTGGTTCGATAGCCTTCAGAGGCCTTTTTCTTCTCACACGTGTGGAGCAAAGCTGCTATTTTCTGTGCTGATCTATTTAGGGATAGTTGTTGTTTTCTACGTTGATATGTTTAGGGCTTTTTCTGCTGCAGAATTGACCAGCGTTGACCGTGGTCAACGCTCGGTCATTTGACCTCAATATTCTGCAGGAATTCTGATTTTAGGATGTCGTATAGCTGGGCACTAAAATTGAGGAATTCTGGGCAGTTTGACTGGAGCCCTAGTTTGCTGCGTTGACTTTTCTAAAGCTGTCTGCATTGACTTTTCTGCATTGTCCCTAGTTTGAATTGCGTTGAATTGTGATGAGCTGTCTTTGAGGGTTGTGGGTGTGACACATGAAAGTGCTGGCTGGCCGAGAAATACTTTGCTAGTTGAAGCATCCTGCTGATTGCTATAACGCAACAATATCTCATATCTTTGTTGGACATAAGGAATTGTAAATCTGATCTATATTTGGCTTGTCTTCTATTGATCTATTATTGTGTTCTATCAACATTTTACTTTCAAGTTTATGTGATTTCTATCTTGTATTAGGCCTATGAAACATTGAAGTAAAAGTGCATCAAGCATAGAACATCATTGGTATCTAAATTTAACACTTGAGTTCCATAATTGCGCAATCATCTAGCCTCCTCTTCCTTCCTGAATTGCGCAATGGGAAAAATCAGCGCTCAAGTCGTCATCCTACCTCCCTGAGCTCCCCAACTATGCAATATTTTTTCTCAGTCCAAGCTTGAAATATGAATTACGTAGTCTCAAGGCTCAAGCTCAACCCTTGACTTCCTGAGATGCATTATTGCATAGTCATTGAGCCTCTCCGTCAGCCCATCACCTAGTTCCGGCTTAGTTAGTGGATCATTATGAAACATCTTAGACTAAGGGTTTATCGGATTGATGTCATCTTGTCATGAGTGAATTGTAGATGTATGTACTCTATCATACCATGACAGGATAATGAAGAAGGAGATGGAAAAGGGGAACATGCTAAAAGACACTTCTGTAGCTGAGTAAGTTGATCAATTAGGAGAAATAAAAGGGACACTAGTTTGCGACCACAACTGAAGACCTGATATCATTGAAGACTCCTTATCTCTAAGCCATATGGAGGTGAACAAAACAACATACTCAAGAAGACACATAACAAGCAACAAAAAGAATGACTTGAAATTGCCATGCGAGTCTTGCAATCCATGTCAAAAGTGTCATGTCATGAGTCACCATATGTCACATAATTTTTGTGGATTATATAAAAATTTCTATTCGAAAATGTATTGTAAAGTGAAAGTCCAAAGGACATGTATAGAATATGAAGAGCCATGGAAAGTTGAAAATTCATATGAAGTCAAACAATCATGAGGGTAGTCAAAGAGTCACAAGGGATGTGAAGCACCACCTCATTGGTTATATATACACCCTCATTGTATGAGCAAAGGGATTTTCACCTTGGCTCCTCCCACAAGGCATTAAAGAGACAAGCTAGTGGAGAAAGTAGTGGCTTAAATGCTCCACTATTGGAGCTAGTAGTGTTCGTTGTATACATGTGTTTGGGAATTTTAGTTAATATCTGAAGCCTAATGGCCAACACATTCTTCATACATGGATTATGAATATTTGTAAGACTATTAAGTGAATGGTTGTAATTCATGTTTGTTTTCACCTGTACTAAAGTAGTTTAACTATTTAGTTTATCTTAGTGTTTCTCATATTGAGAATGTGTTCTAATGGTTGCAATTATCATCGCATCTTTGTGGACTATTCCAGTGGATGTTAGATGAATCTATCTTGTTTATGTTAGTTGCAATGACTACTGCATCCTTGTGGAATATTCCGCTGGATGTTAGACGTATCCTTATTGTTTACGTGTGTCTCTACTAGGGTGGTACTAATACCTCTCTCTTAGGGGATCACTTATCTTCCCCTTCGTGGTAGAGGAACCTCGACACACCTACAACCGAACACTCACCAGGCGCACTCACTTTCTTTTCGAAGGCACATATGCATTCCTATCTCTTGCTGACATTTTAAGCCAAGGAAAACATTTAAGAAAATGGTAACCATGTCATATTCTAGATGGAGCTCCTATCCCAAATTGTGTGAGGTATAATTGGGACCACATATCAAGGAGACCCCTTGAATTTCGCAGGTCCAACACTATCAACAGGCGGGAACTCACCAAAAATACTGAAGAAGCACAGAGTTCGGTCCCCTAGGGGCCTAAAAATTCAACCTATAACTCCAAATTTTTGTCCACTCCAACAATTCCCATACCAATTCATTGGGCTCTCAGCCTCCCTCTTGAGGCAATCAAAAAAATTATTCCACCAAAGCCACCTGCCCCCTCGACTAATGACCATGAAATTAACAAAGAAATCAAAGTCCAAACCAACCCACAAAAAATAGTCTAAGCACCAGGGAATTACTCAAGATTGGAAGATGGAAAAGTTCCACAAAAGCAATCTATAAGCGACCAACAAGAGACAATTTCGCAAACCGACGAGGGAATAAAACACTACTCGACTCCAAGTCTCTAAAAATGGTGCCCCAGGATCCCAACAAATTCCTAAAGGAAATACTAGACACACAAGCTAATCACTCCCACCAATAGTTTCCCACTCTAGCCTTTCGGATTTTGCTAGAAGCTTGACCAGTGAAAAAAATCGTCACCCTTCCACTCTCTCTGTGTTCTCATCACTCGCCACAAACACACTACAAACCTCCTCCTCCGACACAAGTACTTAAGCCTCTCGTTCTCATGGTAGTTCCTTGGATGGGCCAAGAGCCCCTTGTCCTGTCCCATTATGCTTCGCATGATTACCAACTGGCAGCAGGTGGGGATCACGAAACCTCCTCGATCTTTTGTCCGTCACCCCCATCGAGGGAACTAAATTATACTTTTATTTAAAATAATAATAATAATTATTAATGATAAAAATAATTAATATACTAGTTAGACATATATACATTAAAAAAACATATAACAAAACTCTTAGCTATGGAGTTTAGCCTCCACATTATCATGGATATTATTAATCTATAAATAGGATTTCTTACAATACCATAGGCCAATACCATGAATTCTCAATACCACATGTCCAAAAAACATAACTCATTTCATATGACATTTGTTCATATGACATTTTTTTAATTAATGAATTTTAAGGGAGAAAAAAGGCATAACTACTTTAGAAATAAATCTTACCCTTTGATTTGTGTATACTACAAAGAATATTATAGAATATTATATGGAGGTTAAATCTCTACCATCTACCTACTAATTATTGATAATTAAATTAAAAATCTGGAAACTTTATTAGAAAATAGACATACTCATAAGTATAATTAAGGAGGAAATTGAAGTGTTTTATTTATGGTTGACATTGACTTCTTTTTGTTATTAATATGCATATTTTTAAATTTTAAATGTAAGTATTATTTTACTATTTTTAAGTGTAACATTACCTAACAACATGATTCTGTTGGAGGTAGAGGAGCACGATGGCAAAAGCAGTGTCTAGGGTTTTCTGTTCCGAGTTTTCCAGAGGCGCTAGGACGGCCGCTCCCAAGCTCTCTGGAAAATGGTGGCTCAGCGCCAGCTTGGAGATTCAAGGCCCCAAATGCAGGCTGCCCACTCCTGATAAATCCCCACATATCTGCAGATTTCATTGCTTTGAGCTGTCTACAGACTTAAGCCAATCTCACACTTGCTCTTGTATGGAATTTCATCTGGCCTATGCCGCTCATGGATTCTGCAAAGCCATAAAAGATAAAGTGTTTAGCACCCTCACTTCAACTCTGATTACAGATCGCCGAATGTTCTGGCTATTGATCGCTAACTGAAACTTGCAGGGCAGCAAGATCTGGCACTGGCTTCTCCTCATCGCAGGTGCGACTGTGGCAGATGTGGATCCACTCCTTGCAAAAACTTCAAGCTACTCTGCAACTACCGCCCTATCAGTAGTGTTAAGGGTTTCATTTGAAGCCCAGTTTTGGGGCTATCCTCCACATTTTTGGGCTGCCGCTGTTATTGATGAGGACAAGGTTTCGGGGGTTTCCCCTGGTGACGAGGCTGCAACATAAAATGGCCACGCATCTTCATTTCTCCACAACAAAGTGGTGGTTTGTTGCTGGTCGAAGGTAGCATCAGAAAACCATGCCCATAAGAAATTTGAGATCCAAGAGGGTGGGTCTTTAGACTCCACCTCTGCTGCATGCAAAAAGAAGTCTTGCCTCTTGGACCAGCCAGATCTATCATCAGAAGTACCAGCATTCCAGATCCAAATCACACTCCTCTCTGGCAAAACGCTGCTGCAATGGGTGCATGCAACAGATCTAGTGCAGGATCTCTCGCGCAAACTCGAACTTCGGCTAGGGATTCCCCCCTCTTACCAGAGATTGTTGTATAAAGGTAAACAGCTAGAGGACTCTTTTCCCCTCTCCTATTACTGTATTCAAAGAGATGCTTCCATTGTATTTACCCTTCTTCTAAGAGGAGGTTCACCAGGGCAAACCTCCTCTGCTCCTCCATTTTATTACAAAGATGCAGTTCATAAAGATGCAGTCCATCCACAGTCCTCTTCGAAAGCTGCTTAACCAACCATGGCTCCCAAGCCATTCTTGGTGGATAAATTGGAAGAAACTCCTTCTATTGAACTCCCCACCCTGCACTTGCTGATCATTACCAGACATTTGTAGAATCAACAATCATATGCAGATTTAATGGCTTATGGCCTCGCACAGCAGATTTATACTAGTGGATGCACTCCAACTGGACTAATAAATGCAGGATATTTTTATGCTCGAAAGGCTTCTTCATTGTGGATTTTGGCTTAAATGAAGACTACCAGAAAGCCTTAACGGGAGGCCCATGGTTCTGGGGCTCGACTGGGCTTTTCCTCACCCCGTGGTTTCCAGATTTCGACCCCTCTACAACAGTAATCACCAAATTTCCCATTTGGGTCAGGCTCCCGAACCTTCCAGCGCATCTATGGCATTACTCTGTTTTCTTAGGCATTGGAGACACCTTAGGCTGCTATCTCGCCACATACACCACAAGAAGGGAGAATGGACTCTACACCTATGGCAGATTATGTGCAGAAATAGACATCAGCAAAGGATTGCCAGATCAGATCAACCTCAAAGTTGGGGACTTTCACTGGACTCAAACCTTGGACTACGAAAATACGGCCTTCTGATGTCGCCATTGTCATCAAACTGGGCATCTCCAAAATACATGCTCTAAGCTCCTCGACAAAAAGAAGAATTCCAAACGCAAGCCCAAATCCAAGAGCTGGAATTCCTGTGTTCCTCCACCCCCAATGGAAGACATAGACTCCTCTAGCTCGGATGAGGAGGAAATTGAAGCTGATGGGGAGAATGTTGGAATTATGATGGACACACACTCAGCCAGTCCCGCAGATCCCTCTGCCCCTCTGTCCTCTCAGAAGCAATCTCATGGGTCTTCTTCCTCAGACTCTGACAAGGATATTCCGCCTTCAACGCAGAATAGTCTACAATTGGTTTCGACCCAGCCAAGTTCCAATGGTTGGGTCAAAGTAAGCAAGAAAAAAGGGAAAAAATGTCGTTTGACAGTATCCCCCCACTCTGGGTAGTTACCCTAGTCCAGATCTCATTTTTCTGCTTCCTTGTTATCTTTTTGCTCATTCCTTGGTTGTTATTCAGGAGCGAGGTTGATTTCCTTTCGCCTCTGGCTCCCCTGCTTTTCAGCTTTGCTTGCACGCAAGCTCTGATTGTACTGCATGTTTTCTATTAATAGAATTAGTCTTATTTAGAAAAAAAAAAAAAAAAAAACATTACCTAACAACATCTCTGGCATAACCTCTCGATGCAACAATGTAGTGTGAAGGAGATGTGGTAAAAATATATCACTCTTATTCTTAGCCATAAATAAAATACTAAGAATAAATAAAATATTTCTCTATTTATGTAGAAATTATAGAAAATGCATGTATATTACCAGATTCTCCTGATCTAACAATTTAATCCTTATGTTAAATACATAATCCTTCTACTTAATTCTTTGTGGAAATTAAGTCGCCAATTGCAAAACACATGAAGAAAAATCAATCACACATAAACAATATGTTTTACCGGGAAAGCTTAAAGCTAAAAACCCCAACTATCATATATTATGTATATCATGGAATCATGAAACAATCTCATATATATCATACAAAGCTCAGCTCATAGAGCTCTCAGTATAATATACAATCGTCTCACACTGTCTTGTAGAAATTTGTGCCTCCATGCACCAATTTCTTGTCTCCTGACAGCCTGCCTCCACTACGCAATCCCTGTTGAAGAAGAACCCTGAATGAATTCGACCTTACCTTGCCTTGACTGCGCAATACTCATAGGCATCTCCAATGTGTGTGTGGATGCATTGAATGCTCCACAATAGTCACAACAGATAGTCCATCTCACCCTTTCACCTATCTCTCCACTGGGTCTCTACTGGATCTGACATGCAAGTAGTTAACTGATGTATTTCTTCAATTGCAAGTAAGACACTACTTGTGAATTAATCAACTAATTAATCCACTCATCTTTCACTAGTATATGTTCAATTACAACTAGCACAACTGAGTTTAACTCACTGAATTGAGTTAAACTAAATAACAACTCACATAACTACTCTTCCAACTCTGTACAACTTGCCACAATCAGTTATAACAAGGTCCTCCATGCATGAGTCACCAACCACCCAAAGAATTGTGTAATTCCTTCAGCCCACTGATGTGCTACATCTATTCACTGAAATAAAGTGCTCCAAGAGAATAAGTTACTATTTATTGTCTGATTATTATTAAGGGCTAATAATAATCGACATGCATTCTATTTTTAGATTAACGATCTATAAATAGACTTCGCCCATCTTCTAAAAATAGAAATTCCATCTAAAGATAGAATTTTTTCAACCATCTAGAATCAACATCCTGCTAATTTTAGAATATGCTCACCATTCTAAAAATAGACATACACCTAAAAATAGCCTGTGTGGGCCCCACCTAGTTTAGGTGACTATTTTTCACTAGGATCAACGATGATGTTTCCGGATGCCTCTTTCACTGTTTCTTGTTGCAAACTTCAACACTCCCTCTCAACAAGAAATGATTGTCTTTGCATGCGCCCTGCAACTCCATGCATCCACCCTCTAATCTTTGCATGCAACACTTTCCGAAACTGAATAGCCTCCACACAACTCAATCAGTATAATGCATATGTCATCAAAGTCTTCTAACTTCTGCTTAGCTATTGCACATGTCTTCAGGAACCAGTGCGTTGTTGAACTCTACACCCATGCACTTTGCACTTGCTGTCAACTCTGATCCGCGCTCTAGTATCTGATACTGGTACTTTGATCCGACTGCATCAATCCAACTAATCATGCTACTGCTGCTCTGTGGGCGCCTCGTAGCCAGGTTCAATTCATGATATCGACACCATCTCAATGAATCTTGCCTAGAAATATCTTCGTAGGATTACTCATGGATGTCGCCCCACCTCTTACTTGGTGGTATAGCCGCATGCACTCCCTCTGCCCATCTGGCAAAAAATGTCTCTGCATGAGTGGTTGCTGCCACTCCATGATCCTCATCTTGTGGCTACTCCACATCCTGAGGTTCACTCTTACCTACATGTAAATCCTACTCCCTCTCAAGCTTCAATTGCATGGCTTTCTCACACTTCCCAACAGTAGGAAGCTCCGTAGAAATCCCATCTACTTCAAGTCTGTATAGATTCTTAACTTGAATCCAAACCTTCTTGGCTTGCACTATTGCTTTGTAAAGCATGAAAAATTTTCCTTCACTAAATACAACATCATAGCCTCTATCCTCTAACATTGCGACTGAGATTAAATTCTTCTTTAAACCTGGAACACACACAACATATTTTAGATGAAAGAGTTTACATGACGCCCTTTGAAAGGTAATGGTACCAATTCCAGTCGCACTGTATTGTCCATTGTCGCCCAACTCAACATGCATCTAGAGATCTTTCTCCACCAAGTCACTGAACAATTTCTCATCTACCGTCATGTGAAAGGAAGCACCACTATCAAAGTACCACTCCGATCCCAATGCACTAGACACCATGCATGCGATCAATGATAAGTCAAGCTCAAATTGTGAGGCAAGGGCATCACCAGCTGCAGATCCAACAACCATCTTGTTCTTCTTCTTATGTGGACAATTTGTGGCAATATGTCCATACTCGTGACAGTGAAAACACTTCACTTTGGACTTGTTGTGCTCCTTTCCATCTTCTCTGGCCTCATATCTAGAATGGAATTTCTTCCCCTTCTTCTTCTTCGCCTTGGCAGCCAAAGCATAGTCCTCTTCATCATCATGCATTGATGAAGAGCCATCTCTGGTGTTCCGCCTGAACTCCTCTTGCACTAGATCCGACCACAGTCGTTCCCAATCTGGCATTTTTTCCCGTCCATTGACAGAGTCTTGATAACTGTGCCAACTCTTAGGAAGTCCCAAGAGAGACAAGCTCACCAAATCATCATCAGCAACACTTACTCCTACACTCCCAAGCTCATCCCTACATTGGACAAACTTTGTTAAGTATACCGAAATAGTGTCGTTCTTCTCCATCTTGATTTTTCTGAGTTTATGCTTCAGCGCCAATTTCCTATGGTCGATGCTACTTTGAAAAATATCTGTCAAAGCCTTCCACATAGCATATGGAGTGGCTTTCCCATGAAGGCTTGACACAATATGGTCTTTCACACCTTCCAACAGAGTCCTCCTCGCCCTTGCTACTTTCTTTTGCCATGCATCAAGTACTGCAGCATCCACCGAAGTGGGCTTAGGAACATCTCTGTCGATGAATTCCTTCAAGCCATTATCTTCAAGCACCACCTCCATATTGTCCTTCTAGGCTATGTAGTTCGAGCTGCCCTCGAGTGCATACTCCAACCGCATCCCATTGTAATCCATTTCAATGTTTACTCAATTGTCGCACCAAGAAATTCTTGCAGCAAATTCGAATTATCCACCAACACAAAACTCAGCACCGCTTCAATATTGCAATCTCTTCAACTCCAATACCAAGTAGAAATTATAACACAGCTCTGATACCATGTAGAAATTATACAATATGCATGTATATTACCGGATTTTCCTGATCTAACAATTTAATCCTTATGTTAAATACATAATCCTTCTACTTAATTCTTTGCAGAAATTAAATTGCCAATTGCAAAACACATGAAGAAAAATCAATCACACATAAACAAGATGTTTTACCGAGAAAGCTTAAAGCTAAAAACCCCAACTATCATATATTATGTATATCATGGAATCATGAAACAATCTCATATATCTCATACAAATCTCAGCTCATAGAGCTCTTAGTACAATATACAATCATCTCACATTATCTTGCAGGAATTTTCACCTCCATGCACCAATTTCTTACCTCCTGAAAACCTGCCTCCACTGCACAATCCTTGCTGAAGAAGAACCTTGAATGAATTCGACCTTACCTTGCCTTGACTGCTCAATACTCATATGCATCTCCAATGTGTGTGGATGCATTGAATGCTCCACAATAGTCACAACAGATAGTCCATCTCACCCTTTCACCTATCTCTCCACTGGGTCTCCACTGGATCTGACATGCAAGTAGTTAACTAATGTATTTCTTCAGTTGCAAGTAAGACACTACTTGTGAATTAATTAACTAATTAATTCACTCATGTTTCACTAGTGTTTGTTCAGTTACAACTAGCACAACTGAGTTTAACTCACTGAACTGAGTTAAACTAAATAACAACTCACATAACTACTCTTCTAACTCTGTTACAACTTGCCACAGTTAGTTATAAGGAAGTCCTCCATGCATGAGTCACCAACCACCCTAGGAATTGCGTAATTCCTTCAGCCCAGTGATGTGCCACATCTGTCACTGAAATAAAGCGCTCCAAGAGAATACGTTACTATTTATTGTCTGATTATTATTAAGGGCTAATAATAATTGACATGCATTCTATTTTTAGATTAGCGGTCTATAAATAGACTTCGCCCATCTTCTAAAAATAGAAATTCCATCTAAAGATATAATTTTCTCAACCATCTAGAATCAACATCCTGCTAATTTTAGAATATGCTCACCATTCTAAAAATAGACATACACCTAAAAATAACCTGTGTGGGCTCCACCTAGTTTAGGTGATTATTTTTCACTAGGAGCAAGGATGATGTTTCTAGATGCCTCTTTCACTGTTTCTTGTTGCAAACTTCAAAAATTTATGTGAAATAACATAATTATATATCAACTTTAAGGAGCTAAAGTAATTACATCTAAAAAAATCTTATATTTTCACTTTTGAGATGTATAATTAAAAAAAAAAACAAGAGCCACATGGTGGCATGCCATTTCTTATTTGTATACATGAATTGTTTGTTTATATATTTTAGTTTATATGGTTGAAATGAATTGTATGTTTATAAATTTTAGTTTATCTAGTTGAAATGATGTGTGAAGATAAAATTATTTGAAATAAAAACAAAATTCATTGAAAATTTATATATTTAAAATTTCAATTATATATATCTATATATATAAAATTGAAATTTTAAATATATAAATTTTCAAAGTTCTTTTTTTTTCAAAAAAAAAAATTAAAAAATATATATATATATATACTCCTGATCAGGCTGCCAAGTGGTGCTGCGTGGAGATAGACATGAGGAGAGATGTGGCGGGTGTATGCAACAACCACCAAACCCACATCGATGATGATGTGTGGTGATAATGGTGGGCGGCTCCACCCACGAAGCTTAATGATGAAATTAACATAGCATGCCAAACAACTAGGCACGTTAGGTGGCCTGTCAAAAAAGTCTAGGGGAATGTGCCATCGCAGGAGGTGGAAGTGGAATATGAACATTATTTATGCCATCTTCTGGTGTATGGTAGTCGGTGGAGCGTAGAGCAGCAGGAGGCAGTTACGCGGTCAGAGGAGAGCTCTGTAAACTTCAGCGTGCCGTCTGTGAGGGTATGTATCAAATTCTCCTCTCACCTATGCCATGAAGCACGTATCTAGTTCTCTATCCATGTTAAACAAGGTCCTGGTTATTTTGGATTACCTGGTTCTTAAAGATGTTATCGTTTCTTTCCTGGTTCTTAATGAAGTTTATGCCTCCTCTTCCCCGCATTTTAGTTGTGGGGTTCTGGTGCGTACTTTGGCTACTCACCTTCTTGAGAAGGGCATAATTCAGTGCCATCACCCTAAATTTGCGGTCTCATGTGTAACTTTTGTTTGCTCTTATTTTTCTATTGGCCTTGCATGCCTGAACCTCATTAATTCACGTCTACCTGTTGAAGTTTTTGCATCGTGTGGTAATGGCCTTGCATGTCCATTTCTGGCTCTGGATTGCTATTGTCTTGAACTTCTCTGGTACCCTTATTTTTTCTGGCCTTTGCATGTCTCTGTAACTATTCCATATGGCAGTGACCACCTCTAGGAAATTGACCGGATGGTCTATAATGATTTTCCTGTGGGTGACGAGTCAGTAATGTTTGGCTGCAATGGTTCGGGTGGGAAGCAGGTAAGTGCTCTGGTCAAGACCATGGGTCTTGCTTTCAGAATTTTCAGAATTTGACTTTCTTGGCTAGTGAAAGTTACTATATGTTCCTTTGTTTGGGTTTATTAGGCTATTGATGTTTTTCATGATGTTATTATCCAAATTAAAAGGGGAGTCTTCTCTGTAGTTAGGGCTAGTTTTGTGGTTCTATTGCGTCTGTTCCACATTATTAGGTGTACGGTTAATAATTCAAAGAGTGGGAAGGTGGTGTCCTACATGTCTGTTAAGGGGTTGTCAACAACGCAAGTTGGTATCTCTCTTGGTAGGGATGTCGAGTATCCGGTGGCTCCCAGACATCACCATGCGCTTCTTTTCACTTCATGTAACTTTGATATTTTCATGCTCTGTACTACTGCAGGTCTTCCTAGCAATTCTCACCTGCACAGATATTTGCTAGAAGATAGGGTTTTGAAGACAATGGCTAAAGCTCAATCGACAAAGAAGAAATAAAAATCCAAGGGGAAAGCCAAAGCTGTACCAGCTAGACGAGGATGGAAGTCCAGTAAATAGGTGAGGGAGAATTTATTTGAAGCCTACTCAGAAGGCACTCCCAACCATATCAAATCCTTAATCTCTAGGTGGGAACAAGATGCAAGGGAAAAAGAGGAAGAAAAAC
Source organism: Pinus albicaulis (assembly GCA_034641835.2). NCBI lineage: Eukaryota > Viridiplantae > Streptophyta > Pinopsida > Pinales > Pinaceae > Pinus > Pinus albicaulis. The sequence goes on from CM076577.1 coordinate 1,471,864,415, forward strand.
TGGCCGGGAAATATATGGAGCCGATTTTTACTGATCTAGTTAATACCCGTAGCAGACTGTCTCTTTTCCAACACTCTATTCGCACCTACTAGACCCTGAAATGTGTATTGGTGAAGGCAATTGTCACAGTCCAAGAGATCAGGGAGATTCACATGCAGCCTCAATTCTGGCGGAAATTCGCAGAGATGTCCAGGAGATCAATCTACAACAGCACCACCAGAACATCCGACTCGGATATATCGACAGGTAGTTGCAAAGCATGAATCAGGTTGATATGCCGGGATCGAGTGTTAAAGATCCGGCTCCTATAGAGTCTTCCGAGGACTAATCTTTCTACAATATGTTTTTTTGCAATGAAAATGGATAGCATTTACTTTTCCTATATGTTTATGGATGTAAAGATAGATAATAGACCTTTAAAGACAGTAAGAGACCACTTTAAGATGTTTAAGTTTTGGATGGCATATAACTCTTTGAGACGACCAACAGACTTGGTTTCCTATGGGCAGGTTGAGATCAAAAGCTGTATATTGCTATAACCTGCATTTTGTTTTTATGAATAGAAAATAGAAAGGCACTACTAAGTTTACTATATATATATATATATATATATGAATTGATAATTTATAGTAATATAGAAATGCAATTATTTGAAAATGATTTTAAATGATTTATTAATTAAACTTATGTAATTTGACTAGTCAAATATAAAATCAAATATATTCTTAACTATGTATATATAGTAAGAATCAAATATATCCTTAACTATGTATATAGTAAGTGTGGCAGAACTACATTTTTTTCATGTCCAATATATCACCCCAATCAAGGAATTGAACCGGTGACTTCACATCAAGGAGTGCCTTAACACAATGCCCAATCACCCTCTATCCAAGACCCCATGAACTTAAAATATTAATTATATTTTTATTTAAAAATAAAATAAATTTATTAAAATATTTATATATGTAAAATTTAAATTACATTTTTATTTAACATTAAATGAATTAATTGAAAGCTTTAATATTTTTGTTATGAGATAGACATTACCCATTATGAGAATTTTAGTTTTGCTAATGATTTGCTTTCCCATGGTAAACTAAAGATTAATAAAGATGTAATTTATTTTACATAAGTAAAAATTTTAACTTGTCATCCATATATATTAATTTATTTTTAAATTTATATAAATTTTATAATTAAAATTCAAAAGTCAAAATTCACATTTAAAATTGAAAATAAATGTATTTATATTATTGAAATTAGAGCATAATTTTTTCAAGCTTCTAATATCTTAAAAACTTGAAAATGTCTAAGTTAAAAAATATATATTTTATAGTCTAAAAGTTATAAATATTGTATAAAACCACACAGTTGTTACAGACATTTAAAATTTGCAACAACGTAAACTGCAAATATTCAATATATTGTTATAAATAATGTTCCTATAATGAAAATTTTGATGTAATCATGTTTAAACACATTAAAAAGAATTTGCAACAACGTAAACTGCAAATATTCAATATATTTTTATAAATAATGTTCCTATAATGAAAATTTTGATGTAATCATGTTTAAACACATTAAAATATTGGATATGTTCGCACCAGAGGTTCAGAATTAAGACAAGTGGAATCTATTGTGTTATACATCATGTATATTAATGAAAAAGTCACTCACAAAAGTGATATAAAAAATGCAATTGCAGTGTTAGGAATGTCATTAAAAACAAATTGTAAATGAATTCCATCCCTAATTGCCAAACAAAGTATCGTTTTCTTCCTATCTGTTTCCCAAATATGTTTGTTAAAACAAGCACAAGTGCTATTTTCATCTAACCATTCTTTCCCAAAAGAGTTTGTTAAAACCTAAAAAGACAAGGTTATAATTTTGGTTGACAATCAGATAAATAGAAATTAAGTTTCATATTTCAGTTATATTCATAAAAAAACGTCTGATAAAAACAAAATGTTTACAACACTTCACTAAGGAGATCATAATAACTTATCAGTTCCGCATGATACTGATGGAAATGTGTTCCTATAAACATGGCTTGCGCTTGATATGCTATGTACAAAATTCCACATATCATTTGATAATTGCACTATAGCCATTTAACAAATTCCTCAAAATTATTAGAACCGTGCCATCTAACAAATTCCTCAAAATTATTAGAACCAAGGCTACATGGGTATCAAACCTGCAGTATAATTGTACTATGAACGAAATCAACTCTCATTTGAATTACTTCTTTTTCGACAACATCTAAGGAATGACAAAGCATCATTTCCGTTCTTCCATTAGAGCTTGCTTTTGGTTCTGAGATCAAGGGCCTCTGTACTGCAAATAATCCTTAATCCTTCGAATCTCGGTAGCAAAATCTAGGGTATATCTAAAACGATAGGGTTATGCGTTGACATGTTACATAGGTAGCTACCATCAGGCCTCCAACTACAATTGCTACCATTGCTGCTTGTTGCAAGCCAGGTTCTGTTGTCAAATATGCTCACACTGCCATTGATTTCCACTTCCTGCAATATTTTTGGAATGGGATGCTTACAAATCAACTAAAATATGAAGAGATTGCGCAAATTAAAATTCGTAGGGATTGAAAGCTAAGATTGAGGACGATATTGAAGCTTGGAATATGTTAGATTACCTCATCAAGAGTTTTTTTAACTTTCTATAAGTGATTATGGTTTTTAAATTTTCACTCCTAAACTGTTGGTCGTATCAGGATTAGTTTTCCATTGCAACCAAGGAAGGACCACACTGTCAGTTCCTTTTCATACATGAAGCTGTTGGATATTGTTTAAGCCATTAGCATTAACATCCCAATATTTAGCTCTGAGGATTATTTGCTAAGTACCTCTCTGATAGGGAGGTCACATGGTCAATTTTTCTCGACTCTCTTGGGTTGGCCCGGTTAGTTTGGGCTGGCGGGATTTGTGATTCCTCGAGGGATTGATCTACTTGGATTTTCTGGTATTTTGTGATTCATTGTGGGATTGATCTACTTGGATTTTCATTGTGAGATTGATCTACTTGGATTTTCTCATGGATATAGCCAGTATCTATGAACCATCATAGAAAAAAAAATCCCCAATATTTATAATATATCGTAGTATCCCTTCATAATCTTTGTTTGTTTCTGTTTTTATGCAATCTTTGTTTGTTTCTGTTTTTATGCAATGAGCAGGTGCAAGATGGCCTTCCTCCTTAAAAGATAAGGATTTTGAGTCATCAAAATTTGATATGTTTATAAACTCATGAAAGTACTTTTGTGCTTCCTCATTCAAACATTCAAACATATTCTTCTAGTCTGCACTATTCTGGTGAATGAAATGATGTGCCAATGTGATGATTCATTTCCATGCTTCATTGCAATATAAAGTTATAAACCCACTTGACTATTCTCACTATTGTTAACAAGATAAGCTCACAAGCACAACAAGATAAGCTAACAAGCACAAACACTTGTATGTGCTAGATATGAAAATTTGCAAAACTTTCAAGGGAAAAAAAGGTCAAATAGGCATCATTACTCTTCTTGTTCGAGATGATCTTTTGTTTTAGTTGGCTTTGATTCTGGGAGTAATTCGCCGACTATTCCTGCAAGTTCCTGATGGCGTTGTTCTTCAGCAGCCAACTCAGCTCAAAGTTCCCTTGCCCGCTTCTCTGACTGAACATTGGATCATATATGTCACATATATTTCAATACCATAGCATTCGTTGATTGAAATTGCAATGTTCAAAGTAAGAGTGAAAATAATGGTACATGCTCCAGCTTAGCAGTATAGTCTTTTCTCACGTCAGAAACAACATGAATGACATTAGTAGTATTTGGCATGAATAACTCGTTAGAATCCTTTCGATTGAGTGCTGGGGTTCTTTATCACAGTGGACTGTTAAAATCAATCTTTCTGAATGACATTAGTAGTATTTGGCATGAATAACTCGTTAGAATCCTTTCGATTGAGTGCTGGGGTTCTTTATCACAGTGGACTGTTAAAATCAATCACACAAAATCAATTATGTTAAGAATGAAAGAAATTGCAAGTCCCTAAGTGAATCTTAGTAGGAACCACAAAAATGAAACATGAGAAATAGAATTGCAATAACATTCAACGCTAGCTTATGTTGAACGTATGTACCATTACATAAGTACATATCAGACTTTGTCAACAAAACTGACATTTGGACCTAAAACTTGTTTAAACAGTGGTTGCCATCAGTTTTAAACAGTGGTTGCCATCTTTGTGATGTTGAAAATTGAAATAGAAAGCTTATACAAACCCTCTACATTATCCTTAAAGTCAACCTAATCCATTCAACATATTTCAGCACAGTTCAGCCTCCACAATAATTTGTTGAGTACCTCTAACATTGAAATGAGGAATTTGACATAGTTATGTAGAGAACCTACTGTGATCTCTCACTTAAACTCTTGGTTGTACATAAATCATCTGATGTTTTCACTTTGTAAAATGGCACAATAATCAATGTAGACTAGACAATTTTCGTACTGGAACTTACTTAGTTTGATCTCAGACCTGATTTCAGAAACTACATGCCTTAATTATGATCACATAGCTTCATATAAACTGACAACGTTCTGGTTCTGATCGCATAACTTCATATAAACCGGCAGCGTCCATATCTCCTATTGGACAATCACTCTGGATTCCAGAAGTAATGAAAGTCAAATTTTTTCATCTTTATCAGAGATTTCGCAACAAGAGCAGTGCCTTATTGAAAGACAAAACAATTATATATGATGCAAACCTAATGATCAGAACAAGGTTCTTTAAAAAGAATCCTGAGAAATATTTATATATGCTTCCGACCCAAAATAACAGACAAAACATAATACCATCACGGTTCAAACAAATGGGTCTGAACCTAGAATATTGATATATCCTTCTATATAGATATTGTTACTAATCTCGATAAGAAGGCAATGGAGTCGAAACCTTCATCTGAACATACACTGCTTTTATTGTCTTCTCTTCTCCATTATCACTAGAATGCATATCCAGGTCTTCATCATCAGTCAACGCTGATGTATAACTCTGAAACAAACCCACTGTGTTTAGCGTAGCCACATAAATTACATGTCTTATGGACATGTTATTTACGGGAATTTAATAAAATGAGCCAACTTAAGAATTCACATTTCAATCCAAGAAGCCAATGAAAAAATTGCATTCAGAAACATAAAAACTTCGACAAGAACACAATCCAATATATAATATGTTCGTTGAAGAATCTGCATAAAATAGACTTAAGAAAGAATATAGAAGCTAAAAACTCCTGGAAATGTACATTAAAACTATATCCCATTCTCTAGAATGCATAAAATACAAGAATTTAAAACATATAATACATGTAGAAACCACATCAAAAGGAGTGCTCACAGGGGAGCTTGAAGAACATGTTGGTGAACATAGCATCGCTATCCATCCACTAGATGAATTCCACCTCAGGGTGGGAGAGCATGAGCTTGCAGATGAGCGAAAGCTTGGCCCAAAACCCACACATCTCATAGTCCAAATGCACCATGTTGTAGAAGATCTCGATGCCGTGAAGATGACAGTAAACAATCTTGTTCTTGATGGACTTTAAGAGTAAATGATCTCCCACATGACTCTTACACGAGGACGGAGCCGAACCCATGACCATCAAAATCTGAGGATGCCTTTCAAGAAAAAAATTTGGGAATGCGGGATTTTCTGCAATCCATTGACTGCATTGGTCGTCCCAGCCCTAGTTTGGCTTATTGGCTTATGGTAGATTCTGTTATAGTGGAGATCTGCATAATCGATTCTTGTGATGAAATGAAATGGTTAGCAATGCAAAGATAGAGATACAGAAATTGAATGGGAAAAGTTTTGAGCTATGGAAGCTCAAGATGGAAGATATGTTGGTAGACAAAGGTTAGTGGATCATAGTGGATCCAATTATTAAACCAATGTTGATAAAAGAATGAACAAAGTTGGATTGGAAGGAAAAGAGCGCAATAGGATTATGTCTTTCAAATTCTGTATTGTTGAATATTTTAGGAGAAGCTATAGTGAAAGAATTATGGGACAAGTTAGGGACTTTGTATTACTCTAAGTCCCTTGTGAAAAAATAGTTAATGCGTAATAAATTGTAGAACATGAGTATGAAGGATGGAGACTCAGTAAAAAATCATATGAAAGACTTCAATATAATGGTAATTCAACTATTGTCTATTGATATTAAGATTTAAAATGAATATAAGTGCATCAATTTATTGTGTTCTCAACCAGATTCATGGGATAGTCTTGTTGTTTCCTTAGGTAGTAATGGAACTACCTTAAGTTTTGATAATATAGTCCCATCCTTGTTGTTAGAGGATATGGGACAAAAAATATCGAAAGATAAAATGGATATGCCTTATCTATAAGAGGATGCTCCCAGAATAGAAATAAAAATAAGTCCTTAAGTGGGATATAGAAGGATGTCTATGTCTCCATGAAAATTTGTAAATATATGTTAGAAATGTGGAAAAGAATGGCATTGCAAGAAAGAGTGTATATCCAAAGGTACTGAGAAAGGGAATGGATTTGATGGTGCTCCTTCTACGGAAGAAAAAACCTCATCAGATGAAGGAGGGGATGTGTACTTGGCTTCTTCTAGTACACATGTAGATCATGAGGCATGGTTGGTTGACTCAAGTGCATCCTTTCATATCAACCCCCATAGGGAGTGGTTTTGTGATTATGAAATAAATGATGGCGATAATGTTTTATTAGGATATGAATTGATGGCTAGAATCACATGACAAGGAAAATTCAAGTTGAAGCTGATGGGTGGAAGGATTAGAATACCCCCCAATTTTTTTCACATCCTAGGTTTGTCCAATTTTTTTATTTTTGTAAAAAAGAAAAGTGATGTAGGTGTAAAAACAATGTCTGAAAATGGTACATACATGATGGTTTGAGGGGAAATGGTATTATTGAGGGGATTTCATATTGAAACTTTGTATAAGGTGCTAGGAAGTATTGTTAGTGATGGGTGCAATAGTTCCGTTGTTCGAGTGTCATGAACCATTCACAATCCCTATTCAAAATGGAAGTGAAGGTTGACATCAAGTCATATCAAGGTGATATTAATGCTTTGAATCTAAATTACTAATTGCAACAATTAGAAGTTTATTTTAGTGTTCTTCATATATAGGAAGAACAAAAGATTTTGTTTGTTCAAATGAAATTAGCATTAGGGGAATTTTGAGGTCTAAAATGGGCCTCCTAAGGAAAATGTACAATCAAAATTCACTTTATGAGAATCGATCGCATTTTAGGGGATGACATCATCCCTAATGGTTGAGACGTCATTGCTTGAGTTAAAGGTACTTACTTGTCACATTTTCAATGGTGGATAAAAACTCATGGTTAACCATGGTAGTGCTCTAAGTACTTTTAAAGTCATAAAATAAAGTACTCATAATAAATGTCATTTCACACTTTTTGAATAAAATAATATTATTGTCATTTCATATTTCTTGAAAGAAACAATACATATCCCTATACATTTATTATATTATATTATTTTTATATAGTATATATTTATTTTTTTTGTAACTAGAGAAATCAGCAACTGCGGAGGTATCGTACTCGCGTGACACGGGGTCGAATCCCCCCGGCTACCACTATATACTCTAGGGGAGACGCAATACCCCCAGGCACGCCTCCCGGGTAATCGACTAAGCCTTTTGAGCCTCACGGTCGGGGATTGAACTCGTGACCTGCGTATCAGCACGAACGTCTTAGCAGTACGTCCGCTGGCCATTAGACCAAGCCCCAGGGGCCTTATATAGTATATTAATTACATGTTATTATACAATTTAAATAATATAAATTTTAATTAATAACATATAATATAATTAAGAATTTATAAATTTATATTTATATTTTATTTTAAGTTATTTAAGTACAAAGGACAAATGCATTAGTTGTTCAATGATAATGATTTTTTCTTGAAAAACTCATTCTTATTTATAGTCACATCAAAACAATTTTTTTACTAATTTTATTTTGATACAACTTTTGAATTGAATTTAACTATGGTTACATGGATTGTGGTGCAAAAAGTGAATTGCAAATTCATAAATATTATTTTATTGGTTTAGCTATTATTTTATTATTTCCTTAGGAGGCCCATTTTAGACCTTAAAATTTCCCTAATGAGGGTCACTTCTTGACCTAGTGGGAAGGCCACATGAAGACCTTGAGGTTGGAGGGAGATCCTCTAGTGACTAATTGGGAGGATTTCAAAACCCTCATAAAGTCACAATTTTACCCTATTAGGTATGTTAAAGATCAGTGGTTCCATGGAATTACTGTGAAGAGACAGGGGAAAAATGTACAAGAGTGCACCACATAATTTATATGGATGGAAATAATGTTGGGTATATCCCCAAAGAACCCAAACATACTCGTCAAGTATCTGGGGGTATACACTTCCATATGTGAAAGCAAGTGATGTTGTTTAAACCTAAATCAATGAACAAGGCTTGTGTACAAGAAAACTACCTAGAGAACATAGGCTAGAAGAAAGGGAAATCAAGTGGGTCAAAGCAAGAGTGTGATGATGCTTCTAAGGAGGAGAAGAAGAAGTGGAAAGGGGGGGGATATAAAAATATGGTAGCCATAGCACACCAGTGCAAAGATCCCAACAACCATTGCAACCACTATAACGTTGACAATCATATAGAGGAAAAGTGCTAGAATTTGCATCTAGTGCTCAACTTGAAGAAAAAAAGAAAGATGCTAAGAAGAAAAATCTCATGGCTACTAATTCGAGCAACTAGGTGGAAAGAAACTTGGATGTGGATGAAATTTTTTTTTGTACATTAGTGCAGAAGGAAGTGAATCTGATTAGCCTTTAACAATATGAAGATAAGGAAATTACCATACTCTTCCATATAAATATTTAAGTCAAGAAGACAACAATTGATGCTTTGTTCGACTCAGGATCATAGGCAAATATCATTGCAGTAGTGTTGGTAAAAAATTGGGATTGGAATTATTGATCATCCAAGTCCATATCTATAGGAATGGGTAAATAAGGATGTGGAAATAAAGGTAGCCAAATAATGAAAAATTAGATTTCTTATCAGTGTTGATTTTATTGATGAAGTATAACTAGATGTAGTTCCCATTAATGTATGTGGAGTGGTGTTTATAAGCCCCTATATGTACATGAAATATCCAATATCATGCAGAGAGCCAACTAGTACCACCTCATTAAGGATGGGAAATCCCTTAATATTAATGTACACAATGAAAAGTCCAAAAATTCATTGGTAAGTGCAAACCAAGCAAAGAAATTGATCACTTCTAGCAAGAAGTGTGTTTTACTATTTTTAAGAGAAAATTATTATGTAGAAGAGTCAGTGAGAGCAAAGTCATCCCTAGATGTTTCTAGAAAGGAAAAAAAATCAACTGGAAGAGTTTCTACTTGCACACAAGGGTGTGCTCAAGGAGCCTAAAGGGCTACCAAGCAAGAGGGAGGTGAAGCACAAGATTCAATTATTTCCGAACTCCCCATTGCCAAACATTGGGATGCACATACAATTCGTTGTAGAAGCAAATGAGGTGAACAAGAAGTTGCAAAAGATACTAGATCATGGTGTTATTTGACCAAGTACCTCAGTATGTGGGTCACCCATCATCATTGTGCCAAAGTGTTGGACATTGGATAAACCAACACTCCCCATGTGTTTTGCGACATGGAATAAACGCCTCGAATGGATCCTTATCTTTAGTGATGCGATCATTGACTAACACCTGTGGGTTTTGTTCTAATGACAATTGTGATTCCCAACAAGCAGTATCAGAGCATAGGTCACGAGTTCAATACAAGCCTGGCTCGCCTTGGGGGGAGATTGTTGGAAATTGGATAAAATAACACTCTCTGTGTGTTTTGCGACATGGACTAACCGCCTCTCGTGGATCCTTTTCTTTGGTGATGAGATCGTTGAATAACACCTGCGGTTTTTGGTCTAATTAAATTTGTGATTTCCAACACAAAGAAGGATGGAAATTTCCAAATTTGTATTGATTATAGGGAAATAAAAAAAATTACACTTAAAAACATGAACCCCTTGCCTAGGATATATGATTTGTTGGATTAGTTGCAACAAGTCAAATACTTTTCCAAGCTAGACTTAAAGTTTGGTTCTCACTAGGTTCAAATTAGAGAAAAATATACTTGGAAGACTTCCTTCAAAACCAGACAAGGTTTGTATGAATGGTTAGTCATGTTATTCAACCTATGCAATGCACCGAATACATTTATGAGGTTAATGGATGATATATTGCGCCCTTTTATAGATTCATTTTTTATTTTCTATTTGGATGATATATTGGTATACAATGCTACTTGGGAGGAGCACATATTACATTTGATGTAGGTGCTAGAGACATTAAAGAAGCACCAATTTTTAGAAAATATTAGGAAGTGTGAGTTTACACAACATTCTTTGGTGTATATGGAATATGTGATAGGTGGAGGATAGTTGAAGAAATATCCCACCAAGATGTGGGCCATCATCAAATGATCAATGCCTACTAATGTTTTTGAGATCAGAATTTTTCGTTGGGGCAACATAATACATGAGGAAATTCATAACCTAATTTCTAGTAGTAGTAGAACCAATCCATGCCATAGTAACACGTGGAAATATTGCTATAGTAACATGTGGAAATATTGCCATAGTAACACGTGGAAATATTTTCTAGTGGGGAAAGGGTAAAAAAAGAGCCTTTGAGGAGTTAAAAAGGAATATTAGTCAAGCACTGGTTTTGGCATTACCAAACATGCAACAACCCTCCAAAGTGGAGATAGATGCGAGTTAGTGTGTTATGGGAGCAATCCTGATACAAGGAGGAAGGCATGTATGCTACCATTATAAAGTATTTCTTGAGATAGTTCTCAACTACCCTACCTATGAAAATAAGATATATTACCTAGTGCATGCTATGAAGAAGTGGAAACACTACATGATGGTAAATGGGATAGTAATCCACATAGATTGCTAGCTGATCCAGATTTATGTAGGAATGAAATGAAATATAGATTTATATAGAAACACAAAGCTACAGTGAAAACTAAACTTCAATTCATTGATAACAAAATACTGAAAATGTTTTACATGCAACGTGGAAATAACTTAGCTCAGGTGAAGGTAGCTTATCTCTGAGAAGAGATCTGGCGACTACATGCCTTCTAAATTGTGTTAAAATGAGGCTCAGAGGCCTTTTTATCATTAAAAAATAATGGGAAACACTAATCCAAAAAAATAACCCTAAGAGATGAAGCGCCAAGCTCTTTTGGGACTCATTGGGGTTAGTTGGAATGTCAACTTCTCGGGGTCGTAACTTTGGCATACTTTTATCGTCTCTTTGCTTTCCAAAAAAATGTCATTTAGGCCCTCAAAACAACTGTGGAAGTTTAGGACTTGAAAATATACCAAAAATACTAAGTTGTGCTACAATTAAGGAAAATGAAAGAAACAACAGTGGGGGTCCAGGTGGAATAGGTAGGTGGCCACCAATATCCACCTAGATCATTCCTCCCTCCTTAGGAAGCAATGGTCCCCATTGCATTGAGTGCCTCCATGAGATGGGGAAACTTTTACTAAAATTAGTCCCTGGTGAGCCACTTACCTTTGTTGGGTGTGTGTTATATTCTTTCCACAATTAGAAGCAGGTGCGAAGTGGGGGGTAAGAGGGGGGTGGCAGCCCACCTACACTTGCATCGGGCATAGAAGTGGGGTCACATGGGGGGCGGCAGCTTCCCTACACGGGGTGTGGGGCAACGCCCCAGGCGAACTTGCCTATGGTTTTTTGCATGGGTTTGCACATGGTTTTGGGCATGATGGTTTTCTGCTCATGGTATTTTGCAGATCGTGTTAAGGGAACTATGGTTATGTTCTAATCCAAGATTAATGGATCGGGGTTTATGAATTCTTCGACATGTATATATGTGTTGTAACACTAAAAGGAATATAATGAAAAATCACACTGGTAATCCTGATTTGGGATTCAGGGGAAAATCTCTGTGTATATTTGTTTTATGTTTTATGTTCTCGCTATTGTTTATTTTCTATTTTTAAGAATTCGTTTGCAGAAAATTTATTTACAGGGCTAAAACCTACAACCTTGCTGCAGAATTTGGCCAGTTTTAACAACCTGTTATAGTTGTATTTTCTATCGGTGAGTGGTCTTGTTTTTTTGTGTCCATAATATGATCAGTTGTGGCCTGTTTGATGCATTCTAGTTTGAGCTATGTTGGTGTTAGTTGTTATCTAACGCCTGATGTGTCTAATAATGGTAGAAAGTATGGCCGAAGGAGGTCCATAGTGAACACTGGGTGGAGGCCAAGGAATGGAGGAATGTTGAGCTTGAAAGAATTGTTACCCACAACCTTGGTAATGGTCTAAGGCTGATATTGGAGTAGTCAGATCTTCTGATGGGCTCTAGCAAGGTGTTCCTTCTGCAAATGCAACCAAACTTTGTCTCCCACCTAAAATTTATGTGGCACCTGATGTTGATCATGCTGCTGCTTGTACTTGTGATAGATGAGTTCAATAAACCTGGATTATTTATCAACCTCACATTGTACATGTGTGTATTGTGTATGTTTAGTCACATGGGGCATGGAAACCTCAATCAGACAGAATGGTTGAAATCCTAGACCCACTTGAAAGGGGTTGCGACCAATCGAACTATGGAGAGCTCTATTATAGTTTTGCTGCACATAGGGAAGGTTCTCATCCTAGTTTCATGGATGCTTGGAGTTGTAAATGCGCAATATGTTCACTGTCATTTTGTTGATGACTTCTATTTGACCATCAATATAGGGATGGAATGCAGTCAAATTGGTGAGCTTGATGTCTAATAATGTACAGAGGCTTGACCAAAATGTGCTCAAGAACTTTCTATCATGATCTAATATAATGGTATGTGGGATCCAAAAATGTATCCACACTCGTTCAAAGAAGAGTTTGGCAACGTCCTCTTCTGTGATACTCTTCTTGTAGGTCGCCAATATAAGCATCTTATAAAATTTTTCCATGACCAAAAATACACACTCATTATCATGCTTGGCAGAAGGGAGGCTAGACAGATAGTCCATGGAGATGGATTCCCGGGGCTAGATGGGAGTAGACATAGGAGTGTATAGGCCTTGCTTCATGATGGTTGGCTTGGTGATCACATAGGCAATGAAGGATATTATATATTTTCCAACATCCTGTGAGATTTTTGGCTAATAAAATTACTTTTGGAGTACAAAATTTTTTTTATCCACACCAAAGAGTCCCCTAACCTGACTATTTTTCACCTCCCAAATCAGCTTGGCATGCTCGCTTGAAGGAACAAAAAGGTGCCCTAGGTAGCACAATAATGCGCCCTAGAGGTAGAAATTAGGAACTTGCTTGCCATCCACTAGCATCTAGTATGTGGTGGTGAACTCTGGATCACCTTTATACAATTGCGACTATCCAGAGGTATTGTGGGCACAAGAGTTGACAAAAATAGTCAGTGCTGCAACTGGGCAACAATTGAGGAAATCTGTAACATGATTGGTGCGTCCATTTTTGTATTTAATTTTCAAGTGGAATTGTTGCATATATGTACACCACTTCTGATAGTGATCATTCTACAATTTCCCTTGAGTTTGTATAAACTGAAGAGGTCAGTGATCGATGTGGATGATCATCTCCTTCCCCAAAATGTAATGTTTCCATGATCGACAAGCTTGCGCGATATAATACATCTATTCATCATAGGTGGGATAGTTCCAAATTGTATTGGAAAGCATCTCACTATGATAGGCCATTGGATTCCTATGTTGGGTGAAGACCTGACCAATAACATAAACATAGGCGTTTGTCTCAATTTTAAATGGTTGTTTTAGGTTTATAAATGTGAGTACATGTGTAGAGTAGAGGCAATGATTTAGTTAAACAAACGCCCTCTGTTGCGAATCAAACCAAGAAAAATTTGATTTCACTCTGCCCTTGGTAATCTCATGCAAAGGCCAAGTGATATGGGAGATTCCCAACATGAACCTCCAATAAAAATTTGCATGGACCAAAAATATGTGAAGATCTGTTAGTGGTTGGGGTTGGCTAATCTTGAATGACTTGGGTCTTAGTCGGGTCCACACACATTCCTTGCTCATCTATGATGTAACCCAGATACGAGACTTCACTCATGCCAAAGGTGAATTTATCCAAGTTGGCACACAGTTAGTGTTGTCACAGGGTTTGAAGGATTTTCTAAAAGTGTTGCAAGTGGTCCTCCCAACTCTTGTTGGAGATGAGGATGTCATACAGATAAAAAACCACGAAATATTTGGTGAAGGGCCACAAGATGTGGTTTGTTATCCTTGATAACAACTAGGTTTGTCTAGGTTTGTCTTAGGTAATTTAGGTTAGGTCATTAGGGTGAAATAAGGTCATGAAGTTCATTACTTTTCAAAAACTTTACATAAGGTGATAGGTGTCAATGTCAAATAAAATTCCCAAAAATATCTTGTGCATAAGTGAAATTGGCCATTTCATGTAAATTTGGCACTTCTACACAAGTTCATAGCGAAATTAGTGTAAAACAGTCAGAATTCGCTACAAACTTTCCTAAAAACTATGTTTTTACAGTAAGCTGAAGTTTTGGCATTTTTTAAGCATTTAATGTATGTCAGAGAGCAGATGAGTCATCAAAAGAGTTGAGGAGTGTCATTGGGATACCTGTTGATGAAGATCACTTAGAAAAAGGATGACACGGCTGCCAGCACACCATTTTTTCCAACTCACCAATACACAACTCATCTTCAAATTTAGAATATAAGGACCTAAAATCTAACATGACAGTTTGCCACCTGATCATGGTTGTTGACACTTCAGCATGTCAGTTTGGTTCAATGGAAATGGTGCAAACAAAATTGAATAAAAAATGGTTTGAAGATGATTGTAGTGTATGACCTTGTTGCCCCTTGAAAGATGGTAAGACACACTTTTTGACCAATTTTGACTTAGGATACTCTATAAAATCAGTTACAGATTTGGGCTGAATTTGCAAAGGAATTTTTTCGGGCTTAATTTTCAAAGGATATTTTTTGGAGGTCTTTTTTAAAGTGACATTTTTTTAGAGTAAGTGTTTTGGGTTGAAGTAAATCTTTTATAATGATTTTTTTAAGTGAGATTTTGTCTAATTTTTTAAGTGAATTTTTTTTGCAGGACTTGGAAGAAAATATTCTGAGCTTCATTTTTAAAAGATATTTTTTTGGTGGAATTTTTAAAGTAAGTGTTTTGGGTTGAAGTACGTCTTTTGTGAAACATTTTTAAAGTGATTTTTTTTGAAATTAAATCTTTTGTGATGCTTTTTTGAATTGAGTTTTTGTATAAATTTTGATAGTGAGTTTCGTTTACAGGATTTTGAAGGAAATTTTTTGAGCTTCATACTAAATTATCATGGGAAATCAAAGAAATTGCAAGGGAAAATATGATCGAACAAGAGACCCTGAGGCTCGTAGAGAACATGGGAGATAATATTGCAAAAAAAAGAGAGAAGAACACTCAAATATTGAAAGGGAAAATCAACCTCAACTAGAAGTTGAAGAAGGTATTTTAATGTAAATATTATAAATGATATTTAAAATTTAGCTAATGTATTGTGAAACTTAATTTTTATTTGATGAACTAATTTGAAAAATATTTTGCAATGTAAACAGAGAGAGATATTCCTCAAAACATCATTGATGATGAGATATAAAATTTTAAAATAGAAAGTGAAAGAGATATTGAACCTATGATTGAAGATGTTGAAAATGTTGAAATAAATTCAAGTGAAGAAACTGAATCACCAGGTATGTATATATATCTTGAATGTGTATTATTAAAATTATACTTATTTATTAATTTAATTATTTATTGAATATGTAAACTCGTTTTGTACATTTAATTCTAATATGTACAGATGAAATCAATTCGATGATGAGATGTTAGAAAATGTTGACACTGACACATATGGAGATAAAAAATTTGACCATGTGTATACGATATCGTGTTAAGCGCATTATTTATATGTTCTTCAAAGATGAAAATGTGGAAGTTCAAGCCCAAATTTTGAAAGGCCTCTTAACATCAAATAAATTAAAGGAAGCTACGACATTATTGGATATTCAAAAATCAACAAAAGATAAAAAAATGAAGGAAAACGTGATACAAAATATAAATACTGCTCTAAAGTCAATTAGAAGATCTAGAAAGAAAAGTGATTTAGATGCACGTAGAGCAATACAAATGGCAGTGGTTTCATCAAGTACTAAGGAGAATCGTTTGGTAAAATCTATGGAACAAGCATTAGGGACCTCACGTAAAACTTTGCACAAACATCAGAAATTTCAATTGCAAATAGATGTAAATGATGAACTCGCTTGTTGGAAAGTTATTTGCAGGCAACCATACAAAGATAGACTTAGAGAATATGTTAAAAAAATAATATATGAATATTGGATGAAAAAATCACGTGTTTCACCAAAATCAAAGGATGTGATGCGACAAAGAATAACATGAAATTAGTACGAAGAACATGCGCAACATATCTTGGATGCCACTCAAATAGAGTTGTTCGACAAGTTCATAGAAGAGAATCGTGAAATTAATGTCTCAATCAATGCTTTTGTGTAACAAAAACCATGGTATGTTAAACCCATCACTGTACGCAACACTTGTTGTTGTTGCTATCATGTGGAATTTCAGTTATATTATGACACATTTCTTAATTTTGGTAAAACATTTTGCAAAGATTCACCTCCTCATTCCACTATCCATGATTTCATATCTCAAATTCTATGTGTAAGAGAAAGCCATGAATTATTTTACCAAAAGAAATGTGTTGGTGGTAAAAAATGAAATGATTGCGAAAATTTGACTTTATTTCAAAACAAATATCGTACTGATATAAATGATCAATCATTGTCCAACATAAAAGCGAAATGGAAGAGATATAAATATATTCATACATGGATTGGTTCAAGTAGTACTACAAGTTCTAAAAGAATTGATTTACAAGAAGAATAAATTTTTGTGATAGAGTTTTTGAGAAAGTTTGAGGCAAAAATTTATAAATACACCAAGTATTCCCATAGAGCTCGATGGCAGGACTTGCAATTCAAAAAATCCTGTGAAGTTTTTCCACCAGGAGCCATTTTTTCAATAGTTGATTTTGCAGAGAATTACACATTTGTTCCACAAAAAGAAATATAGAATGAATACTATCATTATGACCAAATCTCCATGCTTGTCCATATTCTATATAGACACGTTGAACAAAATGTTGATCATATAGAAAGCACCAGTGAAAATCAACATGTTATTAAAGAATATCACTTTTATATCAGTGACGATCGTACACATGATACACATTTTGTACAACATTTTTTTGAAAAGATTTATGACTCCTTGAAAAGTCGTGAAATAAAATTCAATGAACATTGAATATGGTCAGATGGATGCGCGGGTCAATTAAAATCTTCACGGTCATTCTTTTGGTTGTGTCGTCTTCACATGAAAACCCACATTAAACATTGTTGGAATTTCTTTGAGACTGGTCATGGAAAATGAGAACATGATGGTGTAGGGGCATGTATAAAATGAGCACTACAAAGATATCAAATGGACCACTCTGCAAACCGACTTGTCTTAGCTGAACAAGTTGTTCAATGGTGCATTGCTGCACTAAGCCATGAAACTAACCATTCAAGGGAAGTACAAAGGTACATGTACATATATGTATACAAATTAACTTGCATATATATATATATGATCTAATTTTTATTAGATTTCTAATTTTAAACATTATTTATCATAATATTATCTTTGATTTTATTTTGAATAACATATTTATATTCTTGTTTGAATTTATATTTATACCACGATTACATGAACCATGTCAAGGCTCCATTGATTGAGTGGATACTCTTTTCCTCCGAACTCCTAAAAAATGAGATTTATTAAAAATTAATTTAACTCACAAAATTGATAAAAAATAAATTTCATATGTATACATGTACGCACATGGGGATACAATTATATATATTCAATAAAAAATCAATTCCACATGTATACATGTATGTATGGGGATAATATTATATATTCAAATGTCATTTAAAAAAATGCACATTTAATAAAAATACCATGAACATCCCCTGATCCATGAACCCCCTCTCTTGTAGAGGCCTGGGATTCTATTGATGTTCGCCTCGAAGAATCGCGTGCCAAATGATCATCCTCCATGATATATATGTATATATATATGGATATCTATAGTGGACATTTACAATTATTTTTAAAATTACTATTTAAAATACTTTCAAATAAATTCAAAAATTTGATGTAATTTAGTACACAAATGTTGAGCACAAACACAAATTATGTAAAACAGAAAACTTTCAAAGCATAAATTGATGTATAAAACTCACTTTAAATTTTTTTTGTTGAAGTCCTGCACATTTTAATTTTATAAAACATGAAGTTCACCAGTTGTGCTTACATGGTGGGAGCACATTTCGTATATAATTGAAAAAAACACGTGATCATTAAAAATGACGCATTTATAAGTAAAAAACACACACATATCAAATATATGTTACAATTTCCATCAATGAATTTTGAAGGAGAGTGTCTCAACACTAATTCATCTTTGAGAGATGAATCATCAATAAATTTTGAAGGACAGTATATCAACACTAATTCATCTTTAAGAGATGAATCTTGAATTTGCATTGCCCATACAATAGTAATTCATCTTTGAAAGATGAATCTTGAATTGGCATTGCCCCATACAATATATTACCAGACATCTTATTAAAATTTGCACAATGTCTTATACTAAATGATTGAAATTGTCTAACAATATTGCTTGCTTTTCCATGCAGTTGTTTTAGCATCTCCTTTTTAACTTGGTATATGTCTTTCATCTGGTTGCACACAAATTCAGAATTGGTGAAAACTGCAATTCTATTTGATCCATAATCCCTAGTTGTTCCCAAGCCTTCTATCAATGTAATATAATATGCTTCATTGTTTGTTGTTCTTCCAGGTATATTCATTTTCCTTTGGAGGACTTTGTTAGTCGCAATATTGCATAGCACATATGTAATCATTGCTTTCCCTGGATCGGGATAACAAGAAGCATCTATGAATAATGTCCATTTTTCAACCATGTTTAGTGGGCTTTTTTATTCCTGAAAAAAAAAAAAATAAAATTCAATAAATATATTAAATGAACATTTATTGCAAATTCCTTAAAGTTTATGGGAGAAATGACATGTACGGTTGCCAAAAAACTCTAGGACCGCAATAAAATATTAAATGAACATTTATTGCAAATGACTTAGTTTATGGGATAAATGACGTGTACATGATTTCCAAAAACACTAGAAAATGCTTTAAAGTTTATGGGAGAAATGACATGTACATGGTTTCCAAAAAAAAATTAGAAATTTCTTTAAAGTTTATGGGAGAAATGACATGTACATGGTTTCCAAAAACACTAGCAAATGCCTTAAAGTTTATGGGATAAATGACATGTACATGGTTTCCAAAAACACTAGGAACGTCCCTTCATTTAGCTATATAAGTTTTATAAAGGTGATAAACATGTGATTTTGAAAGCATCTTTGTTGTTAAAAAGGACAGGGGCTAAATGAGTAACAACACATCCTATCCATTATGGTTCGTTAGGTGATAGTGGACCCCTATGAGATGATAGACACATTTAGCTAAAAAATTTATAACTGCCCAAAGACATATTACATCTATAACCAACTTAACTGCTAGGAAATTCAAAGCTCAAACCTACTAACAGCCTGCAGTTGGTCTAATTGTTAGGTGGAGAGGTTTAGTATCCATAGGTCTCAAATTTGAGAAGTACACCACTGAATTGTCATCAGAGTCTTATGGAATGTGTCATACGTTTCATATATTGAAACGTAACTTTGTCAAGTTTGACAAGTAATTTCATATATTGAACATAACATTGTTGAGTTTGAGCAGTAATGCTAATTTCAAATGGATTTTTAAAAGGAATGGTAATTTAGGGAATAATTTCAAATGGATGGTGATTTTTTTGTTTGGTTTTTTATATTCTCTAGTGTTCTTTCACACGGTGTTAAAATTTAGAGGTGCATGAGTGAGCATGAAAAATGAGATTAAGCGGATAGCATATTCAACTCTGCAAAATATAAAAATATATCATTTCTTTCCTTGGCCAGGTATTAGCTCTGTTATGTATAGTACACTCTTCTTGTCACTTATGAAACATATCTGGTGTAATTTGGTGTCAATATCAAGGTCATGTAGCCTTTCAATTTTTTTTTAGTTGGCACTTGGAATCATATTCTCTGGTTTACTTTCACTGATAGTTAAAATTTAGAGGTCCATAAGTGAGCATGAAAAATTAGATTAAGCAGAGAGCACATTCAACTCTACAAAATATAAAAAGATATCGCTAATTTCAAATGGATTTTGAAAAGGAATGGTAATTTAGGCAATAATTTCGGATGGATTGTGATTTTTTTGTTTGGTTTTTTATATTCTCTAGTGTTCTTTCACATGGTGTTAAAATTTAGAGGTGCATGAGTGAGCATGAAAAATGACATTAAGCGGATAGCGTATTCAACTCTGAATAATATAAAAAGATATCATTTATTTCCTTGGTCAGATATTAGCTTTGTTATGTATAGTACACTCTTCTTGTCACTTATTAGCTCTGTTATGTATAATAAACGCTTCTTGTCACTTATGAAACGTATCTGGTCTAATTTGGTGTCAATATCAAGATCATGTAGCCTCTCAAATGTTTTCTTAGTTGGCACTTGGAATCATATTCTCTGGTTTACTTTCACAGATGGTTAAAATTTAGAGGTCCATGACTGAGCATGAAAAATTAGATTAAGCAGAGAGCACATTTAACTCTGCAAAATATAAAAATATATCATTTCATTTCTTGACCAAGTATTAGCTCTCTTATGTGTATTACACTCTAGCTCAATCTGAAAAATTATATAGACTTGAGAGCTACTCTAAATGCATTTCTTCAATTGAAAAAAAAAAATCATTGTTTTCTGATACAAAATTATGTAAATACATACAGATATACAGAGCCACATTTCACAAAGATTAAATAACAAGACTATGCACCAAGAGATTAACAGAGCTTCAACAGACAGAAAAAGAGCCACATTTCACGAAGAGATTAATCAACAAGATTATGCACCAAGATGATTTGTTGTACAAAACCAATCAGGTTCCATGGTATATTACACTCTGGCTCAATCCGAAAAATTATATATATATACTTGAAAGCTACTCCAAATGCATTTCTTTAATTGAAAACAAAATCATTGTTTTCTGATACAAAATTATGTAAATACAGATAGACATAGCCATATTTCACAAAGATTAAATAATAGGACTATGCACCAAGAGATTAACAGAGCTTCAACAGACAGACAGAGAGGCACTTTTCACAGATATTAATCAACAGGACTATGCACCAAGCTGATTTGTTGTACACGACCAAGCAGGTTCCATAGTATATTACACTCTGGCTCAATCCGAAAAATTATAGAGACTTGAGAGCTACTCCAAATGTATTTCTTTAATTGATAAAAAAATCATTGTTTTCTAATAGAAAATTATGTAAATATAGACACACAGAGCCACATTTCACAGAGATTAAATAACATGACTATGTACCAAGAAATTAATAGTGTTGGTCAATAATTGTCATTGATGGAATATAAGCTCTCTTGATGAGCTCTCTTAATGGAAGATTGATAGATGCTGCACTATGACATATGATGACATGGAAGACACACCAAGATGAAGAAACTCTAATGATCTCTTATTGTCCCAATCACCTTCTGCACTAAAATTTTATGAACAGTCACAAATAAAAATAATTTAGACACCTTGGAGGCATCCTTTCATAATGAATCCTAGACCATATTAAAGATGATTTTTCCCTCTTTCCAACAAGCTCTTACTTACCCCGAAATTCCCATTATTTTGTGAGAAATTGATTTTTTAAGATAAAAAAATATATATTTGCAGTCAAGCTGACCTATGCAGTCATATAATGTCGACCTTTCTTCCAATGGATGTGTCTCTTCATAGGGACAAACCACTATATATATAAATCTGCGTTCATTCATTTCTGGTCAGTAATTCGGTGAAGAACATCCGATAAACACAGAACATTAAGGAGAGTTCACATCTTGTGAACTAAGGCCGAGGAGGACTTAAAAAGCATATTGTTTGGGTTATTCTTCCTCAAGATCAGACAATAGATTATATTTGTTTAGCCACCTGTGGTAAACGGTCACTAATATATTGATGGGCAGTAACAAATTCTGTGGGAGACATGTTGTTATACTCTCAGACTATCCTACAACACTTCGGACCTGAGGTTGTGGAGCTTAGACTATCCTACAGTATATTGGACCTGTAATTGTGGAGCTCAGACCATAATACAACAACTCAAACAATACTACAACACCTCAGATCTATTGAAAGTGTTATTTCAGACTCTTTTTTAGACTCGGTCACTTAAAGGATTGTACCTCAGACATTGAATTATAGAGCTACAACAACCTTACCCTCGAACCTGAGATAAAGCTACTTCATGCTCAGTTGTAGCCTCAGAACTCCTTCAAAGTTAGACTAATACATTGCAACAAATCAATAGTTAGGAAACCTGTGATTGTGAACCTATAAAAAGGTGGTTGGACTATGTTTCTTGACTCGAACAGTGAACATTGTAGAGGATTGTTGTCCTTGCGGTGGATTGCACCTTGGTGAAGGCTTAGACTTATGTGAGGACTATTGAAGTCACATGATGGACAAAGTACAGTGAAGAAATAACAGTGAAGAATCTTGTTGATGAAAGTCAAGTAAGTACATCACACATTTTCTATTAAAAATAAGACTGAGGGATTGGTGTCCTTGGGGTAGGTGCCCCTAAACACAAGGTTGGTGCCTTGAGAAGATAGGGTCGAAGCCCTAGAGGTTGGAGCCTCATCAAAGTCCAAGTTGGTGCTTGGAAAATAAGTTGGTGCCTGTTTCATTAAAAGGGTTGGTGCCCTTCTCTCATCTACTGTATACTATTATTAAAAAGGGATTGAAGTTCTCTTTAATTATTAATATCATTATTATATATCTCTATCTGTCTTTAATTGTGAAGAATCTAACTAGCAATAATTAACAATTGAAAATAGATACTGATTCACCCCCCTCTCAGTATTTCCAACAATTGGTATCAGAGCCAGCTTCTTCATTATCAGCCTAACAGCTGGAAGAAGGATTCTTAGGCACAATGAAGAACATGGAAGAAACAGGGAAACTCCCTATCTTTGATTGAACAACTTTTAGTTTCTGGAAAAAGAGGATGTCCTACTATCTAATGTCTCTTGGCCCTTAAGTATGGCACTCTGTTTTGGATGGATACAAAGCTCCCACCGGTCTTCCAACTGATCCATATGAAAGAAAAGCCTACATTTCTAATGCCAAAGCTTTAAATTCCATCACTAGTGGAATCACTGATTCTGAATTTACGAAATTCATGAACTGTGACTCAGCCAAAGAAGTATGGGATAAATTGGTTTCGATATATGATGGGGACTCCAAAGTTAAGAAGGCAAAGCTTCAAACCTATAGAAGACAATTCCAGAGTCTGAAAATGGATGATGAAGAATATATTGCATCATACTTCCTTAGAGTAGCTGAAGTGGTTAACTCTCTTAAAGGACTAGGGGAAAATATTGAAGAAAGCACCATAGTTCAAAAAATCCTAAGATCACTTCATGACAGATTTGACTCCAAAGTAAGTGCCATAGAATAAATGAAGGACCTAGATACTCTCAAGATGGATGAACTTCATGGAATTCTTATTGCCTATGAGATGAGGAAAGGAATCCCAAATTTCAAAGAAGCAGCTTTCAAAGCCTCAAAATCTACAAAAGAAGGAAAAGGATGGAATTACAAAAACGATGAATCAGATACTGAAAATGAGTTAGCTCAATTTGTATGAACACTAAAAAGGGGATCTAAGCTAAAAGGTAAGTACCTTCTTATTTGTTTCAATTGTGGAAAAATAGGTCATTACGCTGCAAAATGTCCTCATAAACATGATAGTGATGATGAAAAGGACTCTAAAAGAATGATGTACAAGAAGAAAGGGTTTAATAAGAAGAAATTCTTCTCTAAACAAGATGAGTCTGATGAAGATGAATTCGTAGTCATAAAGAGGAAATCAACTAGAAATGTGCATCAGTACAAAGAAAGCGATGATGAATCAAATGAGGAAAGTAATTATGTTGGAAGCAAAGAAACGCTATTCATGGCATTTACAAATGATGATGACTCAGAAATAGAAGATGAAAGAAACATGGATAGTTTGCTAATAAGTGCCATTGAAGAAAATGAAAATCTACAAAAGAAGATAATTTCTCTCAAAATAGAAAGAGAGGAAGCAAAAAGAAAGGAAGACTTCTTAAACATCAAGTTAAAAGAGAAGGATGATATCTGTATAAAATGTGAAGCTAAAATAGTGTCCCTAAGAAAGGAATTGGAGCAAATCAAAAGGAGTTGGCAAAGCTCTCTACCTCTTGACAACATTCTTAACACTCAAAGACCTCAACATGACAAGTCTGGAATTGGTTTCAAAGGAGAATCATCAAGTATGAAGAATAATGCCAGAAGTTATGCTGATGTACTCTCTTGCCATCCAAAAGAAGAAAAATCATCTCAGGAAAAAGGTCACATCTCAAAACCAAGATTTGAAAGAGAAACTCCAAGGAAGAATGTTGATTCAAGCTATGGATACTACAACAGGTATCAAACTATTTTTCTTGGGCATTGTTACAATTGTAAAAACTTTGGGCATCAAGCTAATTATTGCAAGGCTCATAAGAATGAAGCACCAAGATTGAATAATCAGCCAAACCAACTGCGCGGGCCTAAAGAGAAAGAACAAATCAAAACTTACAATTCCTTTGATCCTTTGGCTAAGTTTGATCTGTCTTGCTCATTATGTGATGATTATGATCATAATGAACAAAATTGCCCTCTCAAAAGGGAAAAAGCTAAAAACTCAAATCTCAAAATTGATAAATGTGGCCTAGCTCTATGTGCTCATAGTGAAGAAAATCATTGGTTCGTGGATAGTGGATGCTCGAGACATATGGCAGGTGACCAAAAGAAGTTTATCTCATTGAACAAGAAAAATGGAAATGTATCCTTTGGAAGTGGATCTGCTAAAATCACTAGAAAAGGGAATGCTACCCTTGTAAATGGAATAGGAAAGGCTCAAAATACCTTGCTGGTAGAAGGGATCAAACACAATCTCTTAAGTGTCAACCAGATTTGTGACCAAGGACATAATGTTGTCTTTAGTACAAAAAATTGTGAAATAAGAGACTCGTCCTCAGGAGAGCTTGTGGTGAAAGGAGTAAGAACACCAAAAAATGTTTACATTCTCAGTAGAATCCAAGAAGATAAATGTTACTTAAGTCAAACAGATGAAAGTTGGTTATGGCACAAGCGATTGGGGCATACGAGTTTTGATAACCTAGTCAACATCAGCAAAATTAATGCAGTAAGGGATATTCCAAAAATGTGCAAACCAAATCAAGTTGTATGTGGCCCATGCCAACATGGAAAGCAAAACAAAACTAGCCACAAAACTAAGGAGTTCTCAACAACAAAACCTTTGGAAATTATTCATGCAGATTTGTGTGGGCCAACTAGAACTCCAACTCTTCAGGGTGAAAGGTACTTTTCTCTATTTGTTGATGACTATACTAGAATGATGTGGATATATTTCATAAAATATAAATCCGAAGCATTTGAATGTTTTAAAAATCTCAAGGCTCTCATTGAGAATGAGAAAGATTCTAAGATTAAATGTCTGAGAATGGATAGAGGAGGAGAATTCACCTTAAAAGAGTTCGATAAATTCTATAAAGAGCATGGAATCGAAAGAGAAATCTCTACTGCTAGGACACCCCAGAAAAATGTAGTTGAAAGAAGGAACAGAACCATTCAAGAAATGGCAAGGAAAATGCTACTAGCAGCCGATTTGCAACCAAAATTTTGGAGAGAAGCAGATGGCACCGCAGTTTACACCTTAAATCGAACTCAATTAAGACCAAATAATGAAAAGAATCCTTATGAATTATGGAAAGGAAGACCTGCTTCAGTAAAATATTTTAGGGTTTTTGGAAGAAATGTTTCATAAAAATAAATGATGACTCACCAGGTAAATTTTATTCAAGAGTTGACGAAGGAATATTTCTTGGATACTCCACTAGGAGAAAAGCTTACAAATTTTACAAATATCATCTATGAAGAATAGTGGAAAGCATTGATGTAAAGATTGGTGAAGGCCTACCAGAAAAAGGAATTGAAGATCATGAAGTTGAGCCTTTCTTTGAACAAAGTGAAAAAGAAGAACCTAAAAAAGAAGAGGAGAATGAAGAACCTCAAATAGAACCTCAAAATGAATCTTCACAAACTCCCTCCAAGATCAAGTTTGTTCAAAGATATCATTCAGAAGAACAGGTCATCAGAAATATAGATGAAGAAATCCAAACTCGAAGAAGGATGATAAGCACCACTAGAAAAGATGATGTGGCTCTATTATCTTTAATAGAACTTGAAATTTTTTCTCAAGCAAGCAAAGATACTCATTGGATAAAGGCCATGGAAGAAGAAATGTCTCAAATCGAAAAAAATGAGACTTGGGAACTGGTACCTCGCCCAAAAGATAAAAATATAATTGGAACAAAATGGGTATTAAAAAACAAGATGAATGAAGATGGACAAATCATTAGAAATAAAGCCAGACTTGTTTGCAAAGGATACTCGCAAATCGAAGGAATTGACTTCGAAGAAACCTTTGCACCAGTAGCTCGAATGGAAGCCATAAGAATGTTTCTAGCATTTACTTGCTCAAAAGGATTCAAGGTTTATCAAATGGATGTAAAATCAACATTCCTGAATGGAGATATCAAGGAGGAAGTTTACATGGAGCAACCAGAAGGATTTGATCTTACTGAAGGAAAAGACCTTGTATGGATTAAAAAAAGCCCCTAGAGCATGGTATGCAAAGTTGGATCACTATCTACAACAAGAAGGTTTCAAAAAGGGAGTGGTAGGTAGCAATCTCTACATGAATATGGAAAAGGAAAAAAATCTAATCACCCTTGTTTACGTCGATGGTTTAATCTTTGCTAGAAATGATGAAGAAATGAGCCATGAATTTGCTCTAAATATGTCCAAAAAATTCGAGATGTTAATGATTGGTGAGTTTTCTTACTTTCTTGGGCTAAAAATATCTCAAACCTCTGCAGGCATGTTTATATCTCAAGAAAAATATCTTAAAGACATGCTTAAAAGATATGGGATGGAAGATTGTGCACCTGTGAGCACACCAATGACCACATATTATAAATTAAGCAAAGACGATGATACCCCCAAAATAGATGCAACTCTTTACAGGTCAATAATTGGAGCTCTCCTATACTTAACTGCTACAAGACCAGATATTATGCAAGTGGTAGGAATGGTAGCGAGATTTCAGTCAAGTCCTAAACAATCCCATATAACAGCTGTGAAAAGAATTCTCAGATATCTGAAAGGAACGACTGATTTCGGTCTTTGGTATCCTAAGAGTTCAACTCTTATTATGATAGCTTATTCTGATGCTGATTGGGCCAGAAGTGTGGATGATCGAAAAAGTACCAGTGGAAATGCATTCTTTATGGGATATTGTCTTGTATCTTGGCTCAGCAAAAATCCATCATCTATATCCCTTTCTACAGCTGAAGCTGAATATATAGTTGCTGCTGACTGTTGTACACAAATTCTATGGATGAAGGAAGCCTTGAAGGATGTCAACATAGAAAATAAGTAACCAATTACTATTTTTTGTGACAATACTAGCACCATCAGTCTTTCAAAGAATCCGGTGATGCACTCAAGAACCAAACATATTCCAATCAAATACCACTTTCTCCGCGAACAAGTTGCTGAACACAATATCAGGTTGGAATACGTCAATACAAAAGAGCAAATTGCGGATATATTTACAAAACCCCTTCCACGAGAAGCATTTGAGTATCTTCGCCAAAAGATGGGGGTCATTGCTCTTGCATCACATTAAATCAAGTAGCATGTCAGGGGGAGCAGCATGACAGGGGGAGTACTTGGGCACCCCATTTTCCATTGATGTCAAAGGGGGAGAGAATTCTATAATATTTCCATCAATGGCAAAAGGGGATATTGTTGGTCAATAATTGTCATTGATGGAATATAAGCTCTCTTAATGAGCTCCCTTAATGGAAGATTGATAGATGCTGCACTATGACATA
Source organism: Pinus albicaulis (assembly GCA_034641835.2). Taxonomy (NCBI): domain Eukaryota; kingdom Viridiplantae; phylum Streptophyta; class Pinopsida; order Pinales; family Pinaceae; genus Pinus; species Pinus albicaulis. Next base: position 1,471,892,885 of record CM076577.1, read on the forward strand.
TGATGACATGGAAGACACACCAAGATGAAGAAGCTCTAATGATCTCTTATTGTCCCAATCACCTTCTGCACTAAAATTTTATGAACAGTCACAAATAAAAATAATTTAGACACCTTGGAGGCATCCTTTCATAATGAATCCTAGACCATATTAAAGAGGATTTTTCCCTCTTTCCAACAAGCTCTTACTTACCCCGAAATTCCCATTATTTTGTGAGAAATTTATTTTTTAAGATAAAAAAATATATATTTGCAGTCAAGCCGACCTATGCAGTCATATAATGTCGACCTTTCTTCCAATGGATGTGTCTCTTCATAGGGACAAACCACTATATATATAAATCTGCGTTCATTCATTTCTGGTCAGTAATTCGGTGAAGAACATCCGAGAAACACAGAACATTAAGGAGAGTTCACATCTTGTGAACTAAGGCCGAGGAGGACTTAAAAAGCATATTGTTTGGGTTATTCTTCCTCAAGCTCGGACAATAGATTATCTTTGTTTAGCCACCTGTGGTAAACGATCACTAATATATTGATGGGCAGTAACAAATTCTGTGGGAGACTTGTTGTTATACTCTCGAACTATCCTACAACACTTCAAACTTGAGGTTATGGAGCTTAGACTATCCTACAGTATGTCGGACCTATAATTGTGGAGCTCAGAACATAATACAACAACTCAAAAAATACTACAGCACCTCGAATCTATTGAAAGTGTTATTTCAGAATCATTTTTAGACTCGGTCACTTAAAGGATTGTACCTCAGACATTGAATTATAGAGCTACAACAACCTTACTCTCGAACCTGAGATAAAGCTACTTCATGCTCAGTTGTAGCCTCGGACCTCCTTCAAAGTTAGACTAATACACTACAACAAATCAACAGTTAGGAAACCTGTGATTGTGAACCTATAAAAAGGTGGTTGGACTGTGTTTCTTGACTCGAACAGTGAACATTGTAGAGGAATGTTGTCCTTGCGGTGGATTGCACCTTGGTGAAGGCTTAGACTTATGTGAGGACTATTGAAGTCACATGATGGACAAAGTACAGTGAAGAAATAACAGTGAAGAATCTTGTTGATGACAGTCAAGTAAGTACATCACACATTTTCTATTAAAAAGAAGACTGAGGGATTGCTGTCCTTAGGGTAGGTTCCCCTAACACAAGGTTGGTGCCTTGAGAAGATAGGGTCAAAGCCCTAGAGGTCAGAGCCTCGTCAAAGTCCAAGTTGGTGCTTGGAAAACAGGTTGGTG